>JARBWK010000003.1:116712106-116877396 GCA_030556195.1 Anolis apletophallus | reverse complement strand
GATGCTGGGGAGAAGTTGCATAGATTTGTAACAACTTGGGAACATGCTGCATCAAGAGTAGATAACATAGCCTGAGAATCAGAATTAATACCTACGCCATGCCTTTTTAACAAATAGGAGTGAGATGCTAAAGAATGCTTTGTTTAATTGGATAATAAAATAAGTTCATGAGTGCCAGCCAGTACCAAGGCACGAAGAAGGGTGGGACAACTGGGTTTGTCGCCATTGCTTGTATAAAATCAAAGTGTGAAGATTGTTCGGGGCTCTTGCCCATTAGCAGCTTGTTCTGCCGGGCTGATCCCGTCAGCTGATGTACTACAAATAAAGTTTGGCTTCATTGGACATAGTAAGAATTGTCGCGTTATCCATCAGCCCCTGCGCTCGCACGGAGACGTCGCCTGAGGTAAAAGTTACTGCCTAAGGAGTTTTGGGACTCCAAATTGCCACTACAGTAACACAAATGGATATAGTAACTACAATGGATTAATCAACTGAATATTGCATACCTGGACTTTTGTGGATTATTAGGTTGCTAATTAATTCTGGTTTTTTTGAGAAAATCCTGTGTTTTGGATTGGTCACTGCACATTTTGTGACTCCTGACAATTTCATTTATTCCCCTCCTTTGGGTAATATAGAATCTGGCTTTGAGAATATAGTTGATTAAACTGCCTTGCAGGTTCAGGCATTAAATCCAGCATTCAGAAAGAATTCCATCTCTTACTTTCAATTGCTGAATTACTCAGTAAAAGAGAGAAGAGAGGAACCGCTAAGTACATGAAAGAGGACACAGATATTTCCCACAGCCTCCACTGCCCTTTCAAGTGCTCTGATCATATTAACTATGTACAACACTCCCCACCTCCTGCTTATGCACTCATTTCTATTCTTACTGAATCTTCCTAAACCACTGTACTTGATGGGAATGTACACAGGATTTTAGTTTGGCTCAACTTTTAAGTATGATCTTTTTGATTCACACCAACCTCTTGGGCAAGGAATTCTCAGAGGCAGTTCTGTTAATTTTTGTCTTGAAATACAGCTTGCATCACTTGGTATTTGTTGGCAGTCTCCCATCCAATTACTAACAAGGACAGACTCTGCTTAGCTTCCAAGATCAAATGGGATTTACTATTTCAAAAGACGGAAACCAAAACATGGAATTGTCTTGTTGGCTTTAGATGTTGCAGTACCACAGGTATTACAAGATACTGGGATTTAGTTTGGTGTGGCGTCATCTATTTTTTTTAGGATGTTAAACTTTATAGAGTTTGAGGTTTAAGTTATAGAAATAATGAGCTACATTCCCTTCAGGATTTCACAGGTGAAAACTGGGGTACATGTAGCCAAGAATGTAGTCAATATGGCAAAAGTCATGAGGAAGAACAGATCAGTTAAGATAGGATGCAGCAGTTTGCTTTTGCCTGAGCCTTTCAAGTTCAAATTGTATTATTTGACAATCTAGATCCAGCCAAGGTAAGGTAAGGAAATCTAAAGCATAGGGAAAGGGGACAGGGAAGAAACGCTATATACACTATATATTCAGAGGATGACGCCCATTTTTCTGACAGCTCCACTGGCTGCCGGTCTGCTTCTGAGCTAAATACAAAGTGCTGGCCGTTAGTTATAAAGTCCTAAACAGTTCGGGTCCAGGCTATTAATTTAATCGTATCTCCCTATACAGACCGCCTCATGCACATCCGTCTGCGGAGGAGGCCCTGCTCTCAATCTCACCCTCGTCACTGGCGTGGCTGGTGGGGATGAGAAGGGACCTTCTCTGTGATCACTCCCTGACTCTGGAACTCCCTTTCGAAAGAAATAAAAATGGTCCCCACTCTCCTCTCTTTCAAAAAGTTACTAAAAATACACCTTTGCACTTTGGCATATGGGGAGGAGGAGGAGGATTAGAGCACTGTAGTAATGCCATTGAAAAGCAGGCTGTCCTATCTGTACTTTGTGGCCATTATGGTACAGTTAAGAACAACTAACAGCCAAATGCTTACCCAGTTTTTAATTGTGCTAACTATGTTCGATGTTTTATTGTTGACCATGCATTTAAGTGTACTTTTTTAGTGATTAGTTGTTCTATGTTTTTATATTTATATTTTATTTCATTTGATTCGTACAATGCTGTTATTAGTCATATTATGTTTATTGCTGTAATGTTTTGCTATATGCCAGGCACTGAATATTTGCTCTGAGTCCCCCAGGGGAGATAGGGCAGTCTAAAAATAAAGCTGCTGCTTATCTAGTCTAAGAAATTATTAAAACAACCAACCTCCCAAACCTGGGTCTATTGGTCCACAGGTTAATGTAAGCACTGTACCTTAACTCTAATGATAAAAAGGAGAATGGCAAAAGGCAAGAGTGTTGTCAATTCCCAGAGAATCTCAAAGAAGTACTGACCCTTTCACACTTAGCCACTTCTGGTCTTTTTGAATGCCTGGGTAGGGAAATGGTGGTGGTGGCCAGGAGCAGCTGGCCCCCTGAAATGGTATTGGTTTTTGTGTGTGTCAGGAGTAACTTGAGAAACTGCAAGTTGTTTCTGGTGTGGGAGAATTGGCCATCTGCAAGGATGTTGCCCAGGGGACACCCAGATGTTTTGATGTATTACCATCCTTGTGGGAGGCTTCTCTCATGTTCCCACATTGAGAGCTGGAGCTGACAGAAGGAGCTCATCTGTGCTGTCCCCAGATTTTAACCTCTGAACTGTCAGTCTTCAGTCCTGCTGGCACAAGGGTAACCCATTGCGCCACCATGGGCTCCGTTGGTAGTGGTACTTTCTTCTCTCTGTGGAATGATCCTCTACTGATCCATGAGTCATATCAAAATCTTTAATGTTGTCTCTTAAACCTGCCCTCAACCTATATGTGAAGTCAACTTATACAAGAGTAGGTAAGTTTTATTAAAAACAATTCAATTCTCCTGTGTGCAAGGGGCACTAGAACTTAGGAAGACCTTACTGAATAATTCACTGCATCTAATGAGCACAATGGCCGTTACCTTTTGGATACATAATAGATAAATCTGAAATTGACAAATTCTGATTGTATACATTTCTGGAATGTAAATGTTTGGAGTGTATTCTGAACTACAACTTAGCAGCAGTTTTAAACAAATACTTAGGGTATGAGTACATACTGTTGCATTTCAGTAGCATCTCTGTGGAAAGTCTCAACATTAAAATGGGGGTATGGCATTATAAGTAATTAAGACCAAAACCGACAATAAAGAAAATGACGCTAGTCATACATTCACTTTCAGCTCCTATATGTTGTAGATAATTATGTTTTTTTAATCAATCAAGTTTCTAAGTCTCACCATAAACCTCACAATTCCAGAGCTGAATGTTTATTCTCTTGTGACTTCTGAGAAGTTTATGTATAAACTTTGCCTTTTAATTTCTTTTCACTAAATCTCTTCCCAAGGGATGAAATCTAGCAAACTGCCTTTCTCTCTGGGAGATGCTGTGTGGCGTTTCATCGTTACACTTTTCAATAGTTTTAGGTGATTTTAACTATTTGTTTTAACAATTATATGTTTAATTCTATTTTAGTTCTTGTATGCTGTAGGTTTTTAGTTTGTACTGTTTTTAGTGTTGTGAGCCACTTTGAGTCCCAGAGAAGAAAGTAGAATATAAATAAATAATTTTAAAGTAATATTTATCTATTTATAATATTTATTCTTATTCCTTTCATTATTAACCCTTGGAGGCAACTTAGCAAATCCAAATCAAACCATTAATAATAATGTAAAATGAAAATGCAAACTATTATCTATTCAAAGCTTCTACACTGACTCTTCTTTATACCAACTCCTTCATCAATTTAAGAATCTTTTATCTTTCTGAGTGAACATGTACAGCATTGCGGAGTATATGACAGATGCATAGAAACCTACAGAATAGATTGGAAATAGTATATCACAATTGGGCTACTAAGAATAAAATACCCTTTGCTTTTAGCCATCACCCATCATTTATTATAATGCCATGGAATAAATGGAATGCTTTAATCAGTTTTCAAAAAGAAAACAAAACCTAATTTTAAAAAAGTTATTTTCATTTTAAACTAATTTATGTTAGAGTGCTATTGTTCTCTGATCAGTCTAGAAGCCCACTGTAGTATGTAAAATCAATATTCATGAATATGTAAAAGCCAATTGTGGCAAAAGTTAAGCATCAGAAATGACAAGAAACCTGCATTTCACTAAACATGAGAGATTTCAGCAAACATACTTAAGTCATCTGGTTGATAGCACAGTGCATTAAACATGCATATTTATTATGATGGAAAACATCTTGTATGGGATGATAGACAAAAATTATTGGGGAAATGTTATACAAATGATTATGGGGTTCGGTATGAGCATACCAGTTGCTGTACCAAGGCCAGTGCTGTGACATAGTGGATAGACTGGAACTATTTCTATTCATCCTTACTTAGTCAATCGTCACAGTGATTAGGGAAAAGCTAGGATGAATGTTTCAAATAGATGAATGAGATAGTTGCAGCTTCGGTCTGGCATGTCATTATCACTCAGTCAGTGCTGGATTTACCATTGTGCTTAGTAGGGAAGTGCGATCCATTGAAAAAA
This sequence comes from Anolis apletophallus, assembly GCA_030556195.1. Taxonomy (NCBI): domain Eukaryota; kingdom Metazoa; phylum Chordata; class Lepidosauria; order Squamata; family Anolidae; genus Anolis; species Anolis apletophallus. The sequence goes on along the minus strand of JARBWK010000003.1, from coordinate 116,872,800 downwards.
ATGGTTCCAAAGTCATTACAAAACTCTCTCTCTCTGTGTTGACATTTCCTTTTTAAAGTGTTTCTAAAGTGTAGCTGGTGAAAAAGTTGTTACTATAACGAGAGTAACAAAATCCTGTTACTATTTTACTATATTTTATTTTATTTATTTACAGTATTTACAACATCATATTCACAACATCCACACACATGCACTCCCACACACAGAAACAAGTACAATAAAATAAACAAAATAAAACAAATAAAATAATAAAATAGAATCCAAGATGGTGAGCTTTCCCATGAGGAGAGGGGTTGCGATCACTCGGTCGCGACAGAGGATCCTCGAGCTGTTGCTGGATCAGAATCCACAGGATTGAACAGGTCCACCCAAGAGGAACCCTGCCACAATGATATGGTGGCGGTCACCAACAAGCAGCAGCTGTCGGAACAGTGCAGAAAGGAGCCCGCCATGATGAACGGTGGTGCTCAACTTCCCAGCCACAAGCCAGCCTGGATTGCCAGCAACGTGTCCAGAGCGGCAGCAGCAAGCCAAGTGTCAGAAGCGGACACCAGGGACTCTAAACGGCAAGCACCAAGCTTCCTCGGCAACTGCGGTGAACCACGCCGCAGCCCTGCAGATGGAGGGGCCAGGACCCACCGACAAGCCGAACCAGCACTCCAGCGGCCAACCCATGGCAACCACAGCGACAGCAGGCACCCTCCTTCTTCAGGCCGCCAGGTAGAAGTTCAAGAAAACCACTGCGCAGATCTAATTGTGCAGAAGGGAGCGATCTGGCCTAGATGGAATGGCGGCTGCGCTCTATCTTCCTCCCTTGGTTTTCTTTGAGTCCTTTTTCAAATTGAACCAGACCAAATCCCCTTCAAATCCCTTTCCAGAGACTGGCGGGGGTTTGATGAAGGGTTCCGGGAAAAAGGGAAACACAGGAGGGCAGATGCACTCTGATAAGAATATTTGTTCCTGGAGCTGTGGTGGGCCCTATTGCTCTGATGCCATCTTGGAAGAAAGGAAGGCCTATAATTACTATAATTGGGGAAACTTCAGGGGCTTCTTTCTCCTTCATTTTTACACCTATTGGGGTGAAACTTCTACAGTGGCCTAAGAAAACCCTGTGAAATTGTTGGATTCATCATATTCAACATGCTACTTGAAGGCACATGTACACACTGGTTTTACCAGAAAGTATTGGTGAGAAAAAGTCAGATCTATTGTTTCCATCTTTACTTTCTAAATGATTTAGAGCCTCTAGCTTGGATTTAATGATAGCAAATGTCTAATTTAGCTAAATCATTTCTGAATTAAATTTCCAGTGAATACACGCCAAGTTCCCAAGATTTCAAGTGTTACATATCCACATGGTCATGTCAATCATTGGATTTTTTTTTTTGGTGGGCACAGAGTCTAAAATACAAGAATCTATTAACCTTTCTGCCAAATTATCATTTAACGGTATTGTCTTAGCTCACTTTGTCCCTACATTTCATTGTTATATGATCAATTGATTAATTGCCTGGGGCAGGGAGGGGGAAAGAGATTTCTATAGAGGTTTTGTGTGGTGCCAGGTTTCTGCCTGAGCTACACTCAATAAAACTACATTCTGCCTACAGTCATTTTAAGCCCTTTCTAGATTAATTATGGACTGGAAAATAATGGAATCATTTTGTGAAGATAACAGTTTTTGCATTTTAAAGTCTGACTACCTCATACAGTAATACGGGTGGTTTTCCCAGTCTTAGTGCTCTGCCGGCACACTGCTCGGACAGTAGCAGGGCTACTTCCGGTGGGCTTGGTTGGGCTCTGTGCCAGCAGCGTGCTAAGAAGGAGCTCTGAGGAGTCAGGTGACTTACCATCTCCTCCTTGAAGAACCTGGCGATAGCATGCAAGGAAGCCAGGGACAGCACACAAATGTCGTGGGATGGCAGCCCATGACCCACAATGGTATAAGGGGGCAAAGCTGTGCACTGTCACACTTTAAAAAAGGTACTGATAACAGAAAGGAAAAACTTCTATTTACAATAATCCACCTTTCAACAATACCAGGGTGAATCATGAAATTATCCGGGCCATTGCTATACAGTGTTCCCTCGCTACTTCGCAGTTTGCTTATTGCAAACTCGCTGTTTTGTGGATTAAAAAAAAAATTAAAACATATATCATGGTATTTTCACTCTTTTGTGGGGTTTTGCCGCCGCCGCTCTCCAAGGTACTTTCCCTCCTCAGTCCTCCCTCCCTCCCTCCAGCCTTGAAGGGCCTTTCCTTCCTTTCTTTCACTTTATTTTAAGTTTATAAAGACTTACAATTGTGTATAACTACTAAAATAATGTATAAATATTAAAATAAATAGAGCATCCCTACATCGTGGTTTTTCACTTATTGCGGGAGGCCCTGGAACCTAACCCCAGCAATAAGTGAGGGAACACTGTATATTTGGAGATTCTTTTTCCTTAACATTACCAACAATACAAAATTGAGGCTCAAAATGATAGTCAGCATCAAGCTGGGCTGGAATACTACCCCAAGGATTGTCTTTTAAGGAGCCAGGTAGCACTGTTTGGGCATTATAACTGATAGGGCAGAGGTGTCAAACATATGGCCCTCCAGGTATTTTGGACTTCATCTTCCAGAATTTCTGGCTATTAGACAAGCTGGCTAGGGCTTCTGGGAGTTTGATGCCCAAAGATCTAAATGGTCACAAGTTTGACACCTCTTTGCTAGTGGGAAGCAGCTTCCATCTAGGACCTATTTACATATGCCACAAACCCCAAATTGAGTGAAAAGTTGCTTCTGGGTGTGCAGATGACATCCAAGGACATGAAGGCAAGATTAAAGAGAGGAAGACAGAAAGATTATATTTCCTAGTTATTCTCTGGTTGTTAACTTATGTTCTGTTGTACATATGGAAATGTTATCTTTGGACTACAACACAAAAAATCCCTAATGGCTATAGAGTCCTAAAATTCCAAATTCCCAGAATCCCCAGTGGCCAAGTGTTCTGAAAAAAACCCGCATAATTTGAAATAGGATCAGAGGCTAGGCACTGAAAGTTAATGTCTTTAAGAGAATATTTGACAGTCAAGAAGGGTGTAAGTCAGGCATCCTCAAACTGTGGCCCTCCAGCTGTTTGGACTTCCAAATCCTAGAATTCCTGGCCATTGAACAAGCTGGTTAGGGATTCTGGGAGTTGATGGCCAAAACAACTGGAGGGTCACAGTTGAGGATGCCTAGTATAAGTAATAAATACATAGTTCCAGCAAGGGTGTGGGATGGTTTGATCAAAGACCTCATCACACTGATGAGCCCCCCCCCCATCCCATTTTACCAGCAATTGCCTACTAAACCGAAGGTTCATGTTGTGACTCATGGCATGTCCTATGCTCTCCCTCCTTCCCCTATCACATGGGGTAAGGGTCGCAGAATCGGGACAAGGCATGTTGATGCCCTGTTGCTTCTCCTATCAGACAGGGGAAAGTGTAAAAAACGCAAATAGCTCAGTTGCAGCTAGCCAAAAGTCTGGAGACTCAATGTGGTGGCAAGGAATCTTCTTTCAATGCTTTGTCATCATTTCCCACACTGATGGGGCAGAGCCACAGCCTATGTCATCTGATGGGATGCATCTGAATCTGTGGCTGAAGAGGAGCCCCAGAGTGGTAAGGAGAAACCCTCCCCCCCGTGTGATCAGGTGGCAAGACAGTGGAGCTGCAAGTAAATGTTGAATGTGTAGCCATGATTTCTTATCTTAGACAAGCAGATTAAATATACCAAAGACAGGACTCATTCCTGGCCCAACTGTGTCTCTGTAAAATAGAGGTGATGTGGAGGAACTGATTTTTCTTCGTGCCACTACACTTTTATACCCAAAAAGTGTTCTTTTAAAGCCCCCTTTTCTCCAAACGGGAATTGCAATCATGAACTCCTACTGAGAAAAAACTGTGTCTGTGTGTAGTTCCATGCTGTATATTGTCTCCTGACCTCTACCCTCTCAAATAGTAAATGGGAAAATTATGTTTACCCTACCACACCATCTCCCAAGCAATTTGACACTGCGCCTCTATGGCCACCTGCTGTGCAGAAGAAACTGGACATATTAATTGTATCACTGTCTGCCTACAAACGAAGTCACAGGTAGGAGAAGGCATTCCATCACAAGTTTTAAAAGAGATTTCAATGTATGTCTTTCCACAATTGCTGAACATTGAGGCTTTTCTAACCTTAAAGGTTACAAAGCTTTCAACCATCTGCACAATTACTATTGTTATTATCATTTATAGGAGCACCAAAAGGAATATGAAAGAACTGAAAAAATTCATCTAAATGTTAGACCAGGGCTGTCCAACTGGCGGCCCGTGGGCCGTATATGGCCCCCAGCCCCTTCCCCACAGCCCCCTACCCTCCTGCAAGATATCTGTTTTTAAGATTAAAAAATATTATTATTATTATTTTGAATATTTTTTGAACATTTTTTTGTGGTGGGGGGGTGAGGGGCGGGGCGGGGCAGGGAGGAGGAGCAGGCTCCCTTCCTCCTCCTCCTTTCCTCCCTCCCCCCTCTCCCTCTCTCCTTCTCTCTCTCTTTCCCCCTTTCATTCCAGGGAAGGAGAGAGAGAGTGCACTGAGCGAGAGGGGGCGTGGCCAGAGTAAAAAAGGGCAGGGGCCGAGTTTGGAGCGCGGGGGGTGCTCATCCATTCCCTTTCCGGCTTCCTCCTCTTCTGAGGATTCGTGCCAAGTTTGGTCCTGATCCATCATTATTTGAGTCCACAGTGCTCTCTGGATGGAGGAGAACTACAACCCCCAAACTCAAGGTTCAGTACTTTCTGTTGCTCTCATGACAGTTTAGTCTGCCAAGTTTGATCCAACATGGCTGAGGAATGCTTTGATTGTGTTTTCCCCTTATGGCAGAAGGAGGTAGGACTGGATGGCCCTTGGAGGTCTCCTATTCTAGGAACCCATTGTAATTATTATTATTATTATCATCATCATCATCATCAGAGGCTGAATGGTCATCTGTGAGGAATGCTTTGATTGTATTTTCCCCTTATGGCAGAAGGAGGTAGGACTGGATGGCCCTTGGAGGTCTCCTATTCTAGGAACCCATTGTAATTATTATTATTATTATTATCATCATCATCAGAGGCTGAATGGCCATCTGTGAGGAATGCTTTGATTGTGTTTTCCCCTTATAGCAGAAGGAGATTGGACTGGATGGCCCTTGGAGGTCTCCTATTCTAGGAACCCATTGTAATTATTATTATTATTATTATTATCATCATCATCAGAGGCTGAATGGCCATCTGTGAGGAATGCTTTGATTGTGATTTCCCCTTATAGCAGAAGGAGATTGGACTGGATGGCCCTTGGAGGTCTCCTATTCTAGGAACCCATTGTAATTATTATTATTATTATTATAATCATCATCAGAGGCTGAATGGCATCTGTGATCATTGTGTTTTCCCCTTATAGAGGCTGAATGGTCATCTGTTGAGAGGCTGAATGGTCATCTGTGAGGAATGATTGTATTTTCCCTTATGGCAGAAAGAGATTGGACTGGATGGCCCTGGATGGCCCTTGGAGGTCTCCTACTCCAGGAACCTGTTGTTGTTGTTGTTATTATTATTATTATTAGCAGAGGCAGAATGAATATTATGCGTTATCATTCAGGGTTATAGGCCTCTGTGGAAGGGCCCTGGCTTCTTATTTGACTTCCTTTCCACACATCTGAATAAAATCCCATGTTATTTGCTGTAAACCAGATTATATGAGTGTGGACTCCGATAATCCAGTTCAAAGCAGGTATTCTGGGTTATATGGCTGTGTGGAAGGGTCCTGAGTCCACACTGCAATATAATCCAGTTCAAAGCAGGTTTTGTGGGGTTTCCTGCCTGGATATTCTGGGTTATATGGCTGTGTGAAGGGCCCTGAGTCCACACTGCAATATAATCCAGTTCAAAACAGGGACTGGGACTTGAGACTGGGATTTTGGTGTTCATCTCTATCTCCAAGTCAAAGCCCCGGTGTCGTCCACAGACACCTCCAAGGCAAGGAGGGGGCGGAGCCGGGGAGGAGGTGGAGCCGGGGAGGGGGCGGAGCCGGGGAGGGGTGGAGCTGGGGGCGGAGGCAGACCCTTCGGCCCCCCAGGTCATCAGTAACCGGAATTCTGGCCACAGGTCTGGTAGAAGTTGGACAGCCCCGTGTTAGACAATCTGTATGCCAGATATCTTCTTGGAAATAAAGGCTAGTCTCAGAGATAATATTTTTTGAAAAGCAGTAGGCTTTGTTTCAAGCTTTTTAACTATGGATAATATATTCAGCTTGTCATATTTGATTAACAAATGCTCTAGGATCCATGGAAGCTATTAGGCATGGTTTCGAACCCAAAAATAGGGAATCGAAAATCTAATGGGGGGGGGGGGATTTTTTTGATTAGTAAAAGAAAGACTTACCAAAAGAATTCCAAAAATTTCTAAAATTTAACGTAATTACTAACGAATTTCGTTAGTAATTCTAAAGTAGGCAAAGCAGGGAAACAGGACTGACACTGTTTTAAGCACAGGCAAATCAAGGGGCAACATTTCCCTTGGTTTCCTTGCAGGGAGATATAATGCATTAATATATTATTATTATTATTATTATAAGCATGGAAAGGCCCCGATTTGACTGTGAGTTATGTCTGCAAAGGTATTTTGGAGGGGGAATTTTCCTGTTGGGGGCCATCTGAAATATTTACTAATCTAACGACATTTGGGGCCCCGGGGGTGCGGAAAAGAAAGTCCAATTCCGGGATTGGCCTTGCGATCCGTATAAACTTGAAAGTCCCATACATACGAATCCCTTCCGATTTCTTTTCATTTTCATAACTTTTTTCTCATGCCTAGAAGCTATCTGTACTGCCTTAATATATATAGAAACCCCAAACTCATCTGAAAGTTATCCCTATTATTAGAATATCAGTCAAACAGTTTAAAAATAAAAAACCAGAGGGTCTTTCTCCAACTTAAATATTAACAGGTTTTCAACTTGAAAATATTGAACATAGTACTAAAGTCCACCTTTCACAGCTGTGCCGAAAGAAGCAGATAATTATTCAAGAACATTTTGCTACAAAAAGTCAGGTTTTAATATGTCATAAGATTATTTGGCTATATCACATCTCTGGGAGTAAGTTTGGTTGAGTTCCAGTGCTATCACTATGTTCATAAAATCCCAAGTCTATCACTTTTTTTCATCTGAATAGATGGAAATTGATTCAGTCTTAAACCAGCATCTGGAGACAGAATGAGAACTAACAAACTGAAGTTTAATTCAGACAAGTTAAAAGGCAGCATAGGAAATGGTGATTCATCTAGCGTTGGATAACACTATATCGCCTCTGAAGAAACAGATTCAGAATGTTGGTGTGCTCTTGGACAGGATGTTCAGGTTTTGGTAGTGGTCAGGACTGAATTTGCACAGTCTACACCAGGGGTGGGCAACTATTTTTTCCAAGGGGCCACATGAGAGCCAAAAAATATTATGGAGGGCCGCACCTAAAGGCGGAACTACATGCTAATCTACATAATTTATTTATTTATTCACTTACTATATTTACTATATATTACACATCATTAATATTAACATATTAATATATCAAGAAATATTCATATATTATTAGTATTAATATCATAATTATTATATTATAGTATATATATAAGCATAATATATTGAGATTATAATATATCATATAACATTATATTATATTATTTATTATTTTATTTTATTATTGTTATAAAATTATTATACAATAATAATAAAAACCACTAAAATAAAATAATGCTTCCTTATAGTCCCCTTCTCTGGAGATTTTTATGCAGAGGCCAGGCAGGGGAGGCAAGCCAGGGGCCCTTAGGCGGGCCGGATAGAATCAGCCAAAGGGCCGCATCCGGCCCCCGGGCCGCAGTTTGCCCACCCCTGGTCTACACTATGCCCCAATTGTGTCCGTTCTTAAGGATATCTCAGATGGTGGCATGAATCTTCCTGATATCATGTGATCTATGGGTGTGGACAGTGGGGGTGGTGAGGGTGCTTTTCTGAAGAGTTCTTAGAAACGGCACCTGGTCCAAAGAGCTGGAGCCATATTTCTAATGGAGAATAGTCATGGAGAGTGTTAGAGCATTTCACTGGTGGCTGGTCAATTTCTCAGCACAATTCAAGATGGGTGGTTATAAAGCACTATATGGTTCAAGTTCAGGCCATCTGAAGGACTGTATAGTGTGTACCCCTGTATGAACTTTCCCAAGCCGGAAGATATTTGAATGAACCACCTTCCCACTACCTTCACATGTATATTTTGTAGTTATGGGCCCAAAATTTGTCCCATTTGTTTCATTCGTATTTCCGTTTTGTTCTGTTTATTTGGATGGTATGAAATGGAAAGGCACTACTGAAATGAAAATGCAATCGATAAGAAAGGCAGGCCAGCCTACCTTTAGGATGGATTGCATGGGGCCTGGCAGGGCCTGCAGCCGAGTGCCGAGTAAGGAGCACTCCTTACCCGAAGCTTGGCTCAGGCCCTGCCATGCCTGGGTACGTAGGTCCAAAGCCTGCACCTGTAGGCCCAGGCGCTTTGGGCCTACGGGTGAAGTACCCCCCCAAATGATGAAAATGAAACAAAAAAACCCCAAATATCTGACCTCTTAAATTTGGGATGTTCTGATGAAAATGAATTGGGGCCCCCACCAAAAGTCAAACATGAAACGAATCAAGGTGAGTCCCAAATGCACAAATCTAATAGTTAGCAGCAACATGGAAGAGGGCCTTCTCTGTGACCATTTCCATCCTTTGAAAGTCTTTCTCTAGGTCAGTGTTTTTCAACCTTTTTTGAACCGCGGCACATTTTTTACATTTACAAAATCCTGGGGCACACCACCAACCAAAATGACATAAAATGACACTCTAAAACAGTAATACATATAGTTAATATGTTTTTAAATGTATTTATACACTCAGTGTGAAACCTGGACCTGTTTCGATGAACACAACATAGATATCCTGGCAGGAATGGCAGAGAGACACAAACTTCCCACACAGAACTCCCATAACCAAGAGAAAATACTATAAGAGTTTGGTGGGCATTGACCTTGGGTTTTGGAGTTGTAGTTCACCTATATCCAGAGAGCACTGTGGACTGAAACAATCTTGGATCAGGACCAAACTTGGCAGGAATACTCAATATGCCCAAATGTGAACACAGATGGAGTTTGGGGAAAATAGACCTTGACATTTGGGAGTTACAGTTTCTGGGCTTTATAGTTAACACACAATCAAAGAGCATCCTGAACTCTTGCAACAATGGAATTGAACCAAACTTGGCATATTGAACTCTCATTACGAACAGAAAGTACTGAAAGGGTTTGCTTATGTTTTGTGATGAAAAAAAGTTCAATTTTAAAAAATCATGAGTCTGATGTATTGGCAATATTGCATTCACTGTTTGGGGTGGAGGCTTAAACTTCTGATAAAAAGGGACTATTAGGAGTTAGATTGGGGTAGTAATTTGAAGGTTGGACTACAACTCTGGAAACCAGGGTTGAATCATCACTCAATGAAGTCACACTCTCTCAACTTCAGAATGGCAAACCTGCTCTGAATAAACCTTGTCAAGAGAATCCTGTCACAGATTAATCTCAGTTTAACTAGTTTTGAGTAGATAGTTCCATTGAAGTGATATTTATTTATACCATTCCACTGTTGTTCTTTTACAGTACCATCCTTCCAAATACCTCTTGTTCTATGCAATACAGCAACAATTACGTTGCCACTTCAAATGAGAGCTATCTGTGTCTTTTGAACTCTATTGGCTTAAGATGCAGTACATGAACTGTAACACTGTATGCAAGAACAATATAATATGTAGTTTTAATAACTTACAGTCAAAACACAATATATTTTAAATTAAATGAACCACACATTTTCAAAACTGTATGAAGAAAATGTATGTGGCCCTGAGCTATGCGGAGGAAAAGTGGCATGCAAATAAGATGATGCATCTCATTTGTTTCCTACATGGCTGGAATGTTCCATGTATAGTTTTTTCCTCTTTTAGTTGTACCAAAGATGAGACTGGAGTTGACAACTATTAGATTTGACATAGGAACTGCTTGTTACATGATACTTTATTGACTGAAAACTCTACTGTTTCAAAGGGCAGTATACTTTTCATATGTGTGCGCATGAGAGATATGTTCCAAATGGTTTGTAGTATTTTATTTATCTACTCATCAATTATAGGCTGCAGCGGTGCAGCGGGTTAAACCGCTGAGCTGCTGAACTTGCTGCCCGGAAGGTTGGCAATTTGAATCTGCAGGATGGGATGAACTCCTGTTAATAGCCCCAGCTTCTGCCAACCTAGCAGTTCAAAAACATGCATATTTGAGTAGATCAGTAGGTACTGCTCTGGTGGGAAGGTAACAGTGTTACACACAGTCATGTCAGCCACATGACCTAGAGGCGTCTATGGATAATGGTGGCTCTTCAGCTTAGAAATGGAGATGAGCAACCCGCCCCGGTGTCACACTCAACTACACTTAATATCAAAGGGAAAGCTTTACTACAATTATAGGGTTGCAGATTTTGAACCCTGCCCCATATATGAGGTCCTCCATATGACATTGAATTGTAGTTCCCAGCATTTCTTACTAGTAATTGTATTGGCTAGGATGCTGAGAGTTATAGTTCAGCAAAATTATGGAGAGCTATATGATTCTCACACCGAATTTCTTTAAACATTTATATAGCACTTCTCATTCTTCACATCTCAATACTTTAAAAGTACAAAATACAAAAAGTAATAAAAATAAAGTATTATTTTTATTGTAATTAAAATCATTAAAATAAATAGGTTGATGGTCAAGAAAATGCCTGGATTAACAAAGCCATCTGGGGTGATTGTTTCACAGTTGTGTCTCACAATGGAGAGAGATACAATTCTTTGCTAATTTTATTTTTGAATGAAGGAGGAAATAATTTCAGAAATATTATTCTCGCTTTGAGAAAGTTTTTGATAACAGAAAATTTTGAAGACTATTTGAAGTTCAGGACTTGTTCTGTGCAAAATTTCCACAGTGTATTTTAGAAAATAGGAAATAGCATTTTAATCCACAAACAGACTTTTCTGCACAGAAAATTCTACAGCATTTTCTGTATTGGAGTAGGAGATTTATGATGTGTGTAATAAATTTATTATTAGACACTTTGAGTCTCTTTTGGGAGGGAAAAAAGCAGGATATAAATATTACTATTGCTACTTTTGCTTCTTCTACTACTAATGTGTGTAGTAAATGGTATGTCTATATCAAATTGTGCAATTTTTGCACAGAATAAGTCCTGAACTGTGAATAGTCTTATTAGTTCAAGATTCTTCTTTTCAGGAGCTTCCCCAAGCAATTTTCAAGGAATACATCTTTTAAAAACAATTTTCTAATTTTTTTGGTTATTCTTTTCATCCTACTTCATGATCCCATACATTCAGTAGTTTATGGTACATTGATAGACAGCTCCCTTTTACTATTGTAAGAGATAGGGCCCTTCCACACAGCCAAATAAACCAGAATGTCAAGACAGAAAATCCCACATCTGCTTTGAAGTGGATTATCTGAGTCCCCACTGCCATATAATCTGGGATAAACAGAAAACCTGAGATCTGATCTTGGGATATAGAACATGTCTGGAACGTCCCATAGACTAATTTAGACAGAATGTGTTCTCTCTGATAGACAGAATGTGATCTCTCTGCTTTTGATTTATAAACACCAATGGAGTGTGGTCCTGAGCTCCATTGGGGTTTATAAATCAAAAGCAGGACCTTGAACTTGGCTTGGGATCTAATTGGTATTCAGTGCAAAGATTTCATCACAGGAACAATATGCTCCTGATAGGGATTCCTGTCTGAGCAACCTAATTGCCACATTCTGCACTGGCAGAAATCTTTATCCATTTGCAGGTGTACCCAGTTGCCGATGATTTCTTTTAGCTATAGATCCGATTCTTCCTTCCATGCTTATAGTCACCAAAGTTGTTCCCAGTGTTGTTTGTACCACCATGTTTGTAGCATTGCTTAGAGGAGTAGAATTGACTCTGGGACTCTCTGAATGAAGTCACAGTACACATATTTTGTGCAATGTTTCAACTGTACACCATGCATTTGTTATTCAATGTCCTGCTTTCAACACTATGAAATATATGAAATCCTGTAATACAGTTCTTTGGTAAGCCGGTCTAAATATCAGAATCTTTCAGGCTTTTCAGTATCCAGGGCTTTCTAATGAGGGATGCTCTAGTCATAAAGGGCATCTGAAAGGCTGGTTTAAGAAATGAATTTGGTTACATATAGACCAGTGATTCTCAACCTGTGGGTCCCCAGATGTTTTGGCTTCAACTCCCAGAAATTCTAACAGCTGAGAAACTGGCTGGTATTTCTGGGAGTTGTAGGCCAAAACACCTGGGGACCCCAGGTTGAGAACCACCGATATAGACAATGGTGCCCTGAATATGTTCTTCACTTCCATTCTATCAATCTCCACTGACATCACCAATGATCAGGTCAGCTAGAAGTTGCCGTCCAAAACAAGACCTCATGTTGGGGAGAGATGTGTTACGCCACTAATCTTTTATATCCGTAGATGAGGTATGCTCTATTAAGGATACAAAATATATTTTTAAATAATGTTTAGCTTTTTAATGTTCTGTTTTTCTTTAACTTAGGACCAACACATCACTTGTTATGAAGATTTGGCTTACTGCCATTGTTCCTTACTCAGCATAATAGTGTCAGTAAGGTGGACATTTCTGATTCTTTCCTTCCATAGGTTCCAGTTTATTTCTATATTAACAAAACATTCTGGGTTTTTTTTAAAAGGGCATTTCCATATTTGAGTGGAGCTTTTTAACAATTTCAAATTTCTCTCTGTAACCAAACTAATAACTAAATGTTCATCATTAAACTCAAATTTGAGCTTGATTTTAAATCAACCCTTTGATATGAAACTAATCAGGATAAAGATGAATAGTAATCACACGCTCATAAGTCAGTGTGTTCTTTTGCATGGATATTTCTGCATCACAGCAGGGGGGTGGGTCTTTGCTGCTTGAAACGTCTGTCGAGGGGAAGAAAATTCATTTCTTAGACCAGCCTTTCAGTTGCCCTTTATGACTGGAGCATACATCATTAGAAAACCCTGAACACTGAAAGAGCCTGATATTCAGACTGGTTTACCAAAGAACAGTATTGCAGGTTTTCATATATTTCAGAGTGCCGAAAACATGACATTGAATAACAAATGTATGGTAATTCAAAATGATTATAACCAGAGGTTGAGAATTCTGTGCTTTAGGAAACAAGCATGTTCTGAAAGAGGAATATTAATAATTTTTGTAGCTAAAATAGATTGCACAAATTGAGATATATGACATGTTATATAAAATATATAAATATCTGGATTTGTGCAGGATGCCAAGGTGACACAAGCTGTAGCCTATTTGTGTGAAAGGTTGCTTGGGAGAAAAATATGATGGGGAAGATGTAGGTCTGATAAGAACAAGGGCCATAATCCTATTCACTTTTGGCAAGATAGACGGCTCCACTTGTGACATCATTCCAAATCCTCTAACTTATGCCACCTGGTAGAGGCTATCTCTCATGAATATTGTCTGGATTTGTAATGCCTAGTTCTGTTTAGTTTTTTAGAGTCATGAGACTGTGGGAAGGGTGACTTGGGAAATGGCCCATGCTTCATCAATGTGTGTTTTTCCAAACCATACATCCCATTGTGCCTGTGCTTCAATGATAAAGAAGACACGGAAAGGAAGTGCTCACAGAGCTAGATTTCTTCTTGGGAGGCACACACAAGGTACCTTCCTTCTTCTCTTGGAGCATGTACAAATGGATCAAGTAGTGGGCAAAATTTCTGGAAGAATACAGAGCTTTCATATAGTGAAGATACATATAACATATAATCGGGAAATTTGCTAGTTAAATAAATGGGCCTCTAACAATAATATTAACAATGCTGATTTTCCATTAGTTGCAATTATGCAAAGTCGGAGCATGCTGTAGAGATAAGGATATGGTGCATTGAAGGCCTGGGAAACTATTGCAAACTAATGCCTGGGAAAATATTGCAAAATGGAATGGAAGGAGGAAGGTATGCCAACCAAGAATGGAAGAAGGACAAATGTAAAACAGAAACTGTTTGCTTAAAATATGGAGAGGTAGACATCTGGCCTGAAAAAAGTACCGGTACTTCCTTGTTTTTATTCCAAGATGTAACATTTGGAAAGAGGCACAAAATAGGAGCTCGGGTACAGAGCCATAATCAAAATGGTAGCTTAGATAACAAGGCTTAAAAAATTTTTTTTTGTTTATTTGTTCAGCCGCTTCCGACTCTTTGTGACCCCATGGATCCAATTCGTTACACATTACTGTGAGTCCTTTTTAAAAGTAGCACATTACTAATGCATCACTATTTTAAGTACATACAAACACACATTGTAAATCAGCTCATCATTATAAATGATAAACAAATGTGGTTAGCTGCATATTATGTAACAATTGGCTGATTATAAGTATAATAACATATTTTCATCATATTTTGGCATGATACTAAAGTTAAGATTATATTCATTTTGTGATCCAAAATGTCCTGGACATGAAAAACTCAAAAGCAAGTTGTATTTAGATTAGGGCACTTCTTCAATGGTCAAATATGTGCTTTGCACACAGAAGCTCCCAGGTTTAAATCCTGCTGTCATTAGTAAAGTTGGGAAAAACTCTTGTTTGGAAACGTTCAACTTAGGTCCCTTCCAGACAGGCCCTATATCCTAGGATTTGATCCCAGGTTTTCTGTTTATTCCAGATTATCTGGCAGTGTGGACTCAAACAATAAGCAAGCAAAAAAACTGGGATCATATCCTGGGATATAGGGCCTGTCTGGAAGGACCCCTAGTCAATGCATAGATGATCAAAGTTAGCATTGGAGCAGATATCATTGTCTGAGCAGAATGTGTGTGTGTATGTGTGGAGGGGGAGGGGACGACATTTTAAATTAAAGTGATCCATATTACTACTAAAGGGCTTCTACCCAATACAAACATTGAGTTCATAGTCAGATATTATCTAACTGCACCATTGTAGACAATTATGACATTGATATCAGGCAATATGTATATAATGTGTACAATTGTATTTTGAGAGGATTCTAGAACAAGTATTCACAAATAATTGGCTAGAAGCGGACTACAGAATTATTCCAGAGGACTTAATGGTTCCTAAATAAGTGATCTCTCTAGGAATCTCTTGGTCTTCCATGGTGTCTTATGACCAACTCCTGGTAGATAGTACTTCTCAGACTAACATGTCTCAAAGGGTTATTTTGATAAAACAGCTGTGGGAATGAACCCCACGTCACCTTTTAACTTCTGCCCATTATGTGGCTGCCCCCCCCCCCATCATACACATTTTGCAAAGACAGTGTAAGTATTGGGATTTGAGTGAAACCTAACCTCCTTCCTCTCAATTTCTACTGAGCAGCTTGATTAGAATTCTTGTTAGGGATTCTTCCTCTAAAACCTATAGAACATAGCCTCCTTAATAGGTCTGTGGTTCACATGAAAGGAAGCCTGATCGTCTACACCAGGGCTGTCCAACTGCCAGCCCATGGGCCGGATCTGGCCCCCCAGTACCTTCCCTACGGCCCCCTACCCTTTAAAAAAGAAATCGGCTGTTTATTTATGTATTTTTTATTTTTTTTATTTCTTTTATTTTTTATTTGCAGAGGGGTGGGGCTGGAAGGAGGAGCAGGCTCCCTCCTACTCTCCCCCCCCCGCCAATCGGCGCTCGCGCCGGCGCAGTCGCACTCTCGCCGGCACAGGCGCACTCTCGCCGGCGCCGGCGCACGGAGGCCTGGGCGTGGAGGCCTGGCCGCGGAGGCCTGGCCGCGGCCGCGAGGCCTAGCCGCGGCTGCGAAGGCTTGGCTGCGGCCGCGGAGGCCTGGCCGCAGCAGCCTGGCCTAGTTTGCGGAGGCCTGGCCGCGGCCGCGGAGGCCTGGCCCAGTTTGCGGCGGCGCTCCCGCCTCCTCCACCGCCACCTCAGGAGCCCCAACTGCCGCCCGGCCTTCTTTCCTCCCCCTTCCCTCTCTTTCTCCTACCTCCCTTCCTTTCCTTCCACTCTTTCCTTCCTTCCTTCTTTCCTCCCTCCCTCTCTTTCACCTTCTTTCCTTCCATCCATCCATCCATCCACCCTTTTCTTCCTCCCTCCCTCCCTCCCTCCCTTCTTCCTACTCCCTTTCTCCTTCCTTCCTTCCTTCCACCCATCCATCCACCCTTTCGTCCTTTCTTTCAACTGTTCTCCCTCCCTCCTTGCCCCTCTTTCACCTTCCTTCCTTTCTTTCCTGCCACCCTTTTATCTTTTCTTCCTTCTCACTTTCCCTCCTCCCTTTCCTCCCTCCATCCTTCTCTTCTTCCCCTCCTTCCTTCCTTCCTTCTCCTGTTCATATTTGGGCATATTGAGTATTCATGCCAAGTTTGGTCCTGACCCAACATTGTGCTCTCTGGATGTAGGTGAACTACAACTCCAAAATTCAAGGTCAGTTCCCAAGCAAACCCTTTCAGTACTTTCTGTTGGTAATGAGAGTTCAATATGCCAAGTTTGGTTCAATTCCATTGTTGCAAGAGTTCAGGATGCTCTTTGATCGTGTGTTAACTATAAAGCCCAGAAACTGTAACTCTCAAATGTCAAGGTCTATTTTCCCACAACTCCATCTGTGTTCACATTTGGGCATATTGAGTATTCATGCCAAGTTTGGTCCAGATCCATAATTATTTGAGTCCACAGTGCTCTCTGGATGGAGGTGAACTACAACTCCACAACTCAAGGTCAATGCCCACCAAAACCTTCCAGTATTTCCTGTTGGTCATGGGAGTTCTGTGTGCCAAGATTGGTTAATTCCATCATTGGTGGGGTTTAGAATGCTCTTTGATTGTAGGCGAACTACTAATCCCAGCAACTACAACTCCCAAATGGCAAGGTCTATTTTCCCCCAAATCCACCAGTGTTCACATTTGGGCATATTGAGTATGGGGGCGGAGCCGGGGAGGGGCAGAGCCGGGGAGGGGCGGAGCCGAGGAGGGGGTGGAGCCGAGGGCGGGGCCAGACCCTTCGGCCCCCCAAGTCATCAGTGACCGGCAATCAGGCCCCTGGTCCGGTAGATGTTGGACAGCACTGGTCTACACCTTCCCTCCTAAAAGGGCTCTTCTGAATTAAAATTGGCATTGAACTGGGCCAGTATAATAGCAGGAAGTCTCAGTAATTACTTTTATGTGAAATTAGGCAGGGCTAAGCTACTTTTGTGGGTGGGAAGATAATTCTGATTTAGTTTCAGTGTTCAAGAGATATAACTGAACATAAAATAAGCCTGACAGTAATTTTATTAATTTGAACCCAGTAAAGACTTTTAAAATACTTGGTTATTGCCGTCCCTGAAAAACTCTGCCTTTGAAATCAATGATTCTCTCTGTGTGAAGAGGAAGGAGGGGGAGGATGGGAAGAGAATGTGAGAGAAAGATGATTTGAACTGAGATGTCTTATGCATGCACTTCTATGAGTGGGTTATCTTTGTTGGTGTTCTAACACTATCATTTCATAGCAATTTCTCAGGCTGTTTGGACTGTACACAGAAGATTTGTGGCACATAAGCAGGTGAATCTTAACAAGGCCCTAAACTTTCTTTTTAAAATTTGTATTTATGGCTGCCTTCAATGAACACACACAAGCCTTCTCTACTCTCATCTGCTAGAGGCAGTCTTGTAGCATTTTGCAAACTCAAAATATTCACTTCTGTCATTAAAGTATAGATACCTCTATTGCAAATCTGCATCAAGGGACAGGATGTTTAGCGTATTATTGATTTGGTCCAACCGTATTAACATCACATTAATAAAATATTCTAACAAAACAAATCAGACAATTCATTATTCATACTCATTAGGAGCTACTCTCCTCCTTATCAGGCTGCTTCTTTAAATGGTGCTGATTTTCACAAGAAATACAGAAATGGCGGGTCTTCACATTTTCTACCAGGTAGATCTTGTATTTCTGGTTTAGTTTGAAGTGATGTTGGATGGTGGTGTTGGTGGTAAACAAGTAATTTTTTTATTTTATTTATTTTTTTATTTTTTTATTTTTTTATTTATTTCAGGATTTTACCCCGCTCTTCTCAACCCCCGAGGGGGGACTCAGAGCGTTGGGCCATGTCCCTAGAGGTCTTTGAAAGTATCATTCTCTGTTCTTTTTTTAAAAAAAAATTGGGACAATGGAAGCCACTCATCATACTTACTAAAATAAGCATCCTAGGAGCATCAAGGTGCCAGAGTAGGCCCTTGTGCCTGCTGTTTCACCACATTTGCTGCTCCCTTATGATAAGGAGGTTAGAGTATAATCCCCTCATTAACAGATTCAGTATCCACAATTTCCCTTACTGATGTGACAAAGCAAATACCTTCCCTCTTGGAAGTGTTTATGGACCTTTCTGGATCCCCCAGTGCACTTTTATGTTATGCTTCTGGCCAAAGAATAAGTCAGAAAATAGTGCGGGGTTGCTTTAAAGAATGAAAGCAACGAGGAGAACTAAGAAGCAATGATAATGATATAATTTTGTATTTTTTGTGTATATCACCAAACATACAAATGCAACATGCAATGCAATATTTCGGAGCACAAGTAAATAACCTAATAGAGACCCTACATGGGTAAAAGAGACGCCAACATTATCATAGTGCATAAAGAGCATTCATATCTCTGAATAGAGAGTCCCATGAGAGAGTTCCTTCGCAAATAATATGATAAAGTCCACCTTCTTCAATAAGAGAAAATATAAAGAATAATGTCCAATAGCAAGCGAAGTACTCTCACAGCAGCCGACGATCTCGTGGATGCGCGCGCTGAATCGTTTCGCCGTTTACAGGCTTTTTCTAGACCAGGGACGTCTTTCGGCGCTCCAATGTATTAGCAACAAATCTAGACAATATATACAATACAATACATCAGAATGGGTAAATTTCCCCCACAAAGTGACCCCGTACGAGGAGAGAAAGAAGCAGTATTCGTACCTTAGTATATCAAGGAAAATCACATAGAGGCATCAGGCCTTCTTTGGTCAGGTCATGGACAATGCAGTGTGGAGCAGGGGGAAGTTTATAGTCAAGAGATTAACAGTAAATGTGAACAGCTGAGAACTACACAAGGAGCTTGCTAACAGATAAATGATCATTGAGGCCTTTTGGCGACTCGCAGGAAAGGCGGATTATCCAATCGCGTTCTAATTGTAATAATCTGCGTTTTACATCCATTGAGGGTTTGGATTCTACCTTATCCAAAACCATTACAGTGAATGCCTCATGGTGATGTTGTTTGCTAACAAAGTGAGAGTACAGTCTGGAATTATCACATCCTGTGCGAAATCTAGATCTATGTTCCTGTACTCTTTTTCGAATTTCGCGCCCGCTTTCGCCCACATAAATGTCCCCGCAAATACATTTTAGACAATACATGATATTACTAGACCCGCAGGTGGACCAGGTATTGACCTTGAACCTTCGGTGGTTGTAAGGGCTGACAATATGATCTGCTGGATCAATTAAATGGCACATAGAGCACCTGCTACACTTATGAGTAAATTGCTTGATTGTTTTTTCTACCTGTTTGATGCTGTGATCAGAATGAATAATCAAACTTTTTATATTGGCAGTGCGTTTGCATGCAATCAATGGTTTTTTTTGAAGCCCAGGAATGGACTGCACTAGGGGCCAAAATCTATTGACAATAGAGGAGATTTTGCGGGCATGGGGAGTATACGTGAGCGGCCAAACTATTCTGTCTTCTACAGGTTTGCTTTGATTCAGAGAATGTGATTTTCCCTTGATATACTAAGGTACGAATACTGCTTCTTTCTCTCCTCGTACGGGGTCGCTTTGTGGGGAAAATTTACCCATTCTGATGTATTGTATTGGCTCGATTGTCTAGATTGGTTGCTAAGACATTGGAGCACCGAAAGACGTCCCCGGTCTCGAAAACGCCTGTAAACGGCGAACGATTCAGCGCACGCATCCACGAGATCGTCGGCCGCTGTGAGAGTACTTCGCTTGCTATTGGACATTATTCTTTATATTTTCTCTTCTTGAAGAAGGTGGACTTTATCATATTATTTGCGAAGGAACTCTCTCATGGGACTCTCTATTCAGAGATATGAATGCTCTTTATGCACTATGATAATGTTGGCGTCTCTTTTACCCATGTAGGGTCTCTATTAGGTTATTTACTTGTGCTCCGAAATATTGCATTGCATGTTGCATTTGTATGTTTGGTGATATACACAAAAAATACAAAATTATATCATTATCATTGCTTCTTAGTTCTCCTCGTTGCTTTCATTCTGGCCAAAGAATAGTCAGAATGATAGATTCACTATTATACAGTTTCAGGTATCCTCAACATGTGTGTCTTGGAACACAGATACTGGGCTCACACTGTATTTCTAGCATTGTGATGAAATGAGTAGCTTAGTAAACCATTATCTAAGGTATCTTCTACCATTTCACAGATTTACGGTATGTATAATTCCAGGTGAACAGCAGTTAGACAGGGATCTCTTAGCAGACCACCAGATGGTAAGATGTACTGTAGATCAGCTGGGATTCCTAAATTCCATTCTATAACAATGACAACAAATAGGTATTGGCATACCCTTGAATAAGGTTATTGGAATTCATACTTTGAAATAACTTACAGTAGCACTTGCGCATATGGGTCTTACAAATAGGTCATGGAATGCAGCAATAAACTTGTTCTGCCCTCAACTTACCATTTTCAGACTGACTTTGTTCTAATCACTATTTTTACTTAGCTCCAGTGAGTGGATTTTAGGTTTTAGTTTAACTAATAGACTCCCTAAGCTTGGAGATGGGACACATATGAACCCTGATGAATGTGGTGGGTGTCAATGAAGTGGGACATCCTTCAAAATGATATGGAGGCTTTGATGAACAGAGCCTGAGGACAGCCAATACTTCAGGATTGATTCCCATGGTATGGGTTTCATGCAGTAAGCTTCCAATATCTCTATTATCATAATTTGGAAGGGCACAGCTATGGAAATCCTTCTGAATTTTCAGTACAAATCTCAGTGCAATGTGCACAGGACTGCAGGCTAAATAATGCAGAAAGAAGAGGTAGATAATTTTCAGTTGGCTTTCCTTGAAACATGTCATTATTACCTTCTCCTCCCTAACTGCAAAGAGAAAACTTTGCATCCTATTTGTAGAGAACAATTCTAGTGCATATATTCTGGCAAGTATATAACTAAGGATCATTTATATGTAGTTTGCCAAGTTTTTTTCTCCTGTAACTTCTCTTGAAAAAAAGCTAGGAACAATCAGAGGGCTTATTTACATAAGCCCCAAACTCACCATGAATGGGCTGTAGTATTCCCATGATGCACAGTGGCTTCTGATTATTATCACTTTTTTTTGTTTAAATGCATTTTGGGCAAAGCTGGGGCAATCTCTGGACAGTGGGTCCTGCCTGTGCCACCAATCCTAGCCAGCCATAGAGCTTTGTGTGAGCTCTTGACCACTGTGCATTTCTGTTGATGTCAGAACAAGTCACTTGTGTGACCAGCAAGAAGAGGGGAGATTTCCCCTTCCTTCTGCTGGTCACATGGATATCCCATTTTGTCATGAGCAAATAATAGCAGCCACACAGAGATGACAGCTCAACAGAATGGATGACGTCCTAGGCTGTCTGGGCAATGTAAGAGCTGAATCTGGGATTGCTCAGGGCAGATTTATAACCATGCTAAATTGCCCAATGTAGATGAGCCTAAACCACACATTTCCATCCATTACACCTGTGTCAGTTTTCGTTTGACTTAGCCCTTATGTTTGTTTCAAAGAATACAAGGAATTATAATTGGGAGATGCTGATACATCTTGCTAGATATCTCTTTCTCCTTCCTGCTTGGGGAAAAATTATAGATACTTCTCTGATTGAATGCTAAAATTCATATTAGAACAACCAAGAGGCATAATATGTGTAGAAACCTTTGAATCCTTTGGGGGTCCTGTCATACCACACAATTACAGTGCTATGATTTTACTTTAGCTATGGCAACATCCTATAGAGATCTGGGGGTTACATTTTATTTATTTAATTATCATATTTCTACCCTGCCTTTCTCAAATATGGTGACTCAAGGTGGCTTTACAACATAGGCAGCTATTCGATGCCATTAAAACAATGTAAAATTACAACAAACATTTAAAACAGAATTATAAAATACATACATTAAAACCTTTAAAAACATATAAAACCACTACCTTCATTATTAGCCTCGTCATCCATTTTAGGGCAGACTACTTAAAAATCTCAATGATAGAGCACTAATACTTCACCAAGCTATAATCCCTAGGATTCTATAGGATGCAGCTATCACAGTTAATTTCAAATTTAGTGCCTGAGTCTGCAATATAATCTGATTTACTAGCTGATCCACACAGACAAACTGGGTGTGTCCAAAGCATTTTTAATGGACTGATAGTGCTATGTTTGTATAGTGTGAAAGAACCCTAGATCACTTCTCTCACAAAATTGGTAATAGCACATAAAAACAAGACCTCAGCTGAGATTCTGTATCAATGGCCATAATTATGTTGATTCCTTTTTTATAGGAATGTCTGATCGTGGCACCCTGAACCCCCCCTCCCCAATATTTCAGTTAGAAAGTGACCCAACAAAATGGATTCTGGGATTTGAGTCCCTTCAGGGAGAGAGGTGTGGGTTAGAAATAAAATTATTATTATTTGAAACACATCAGTCCACAGCAGAAAAGATCACTCTGCCAGCTGTTGTATTGGATCACACGTCGGACACTTCCAAAGTTTCTAGGACTATGTGATGTATCGATGAATAAAGCGTGCAGATCCCAGTAAGGTGGCCTTCTGCAGCTGGCAGATGGTAATTTTGTCAGTGCCGATTGTGTTAAGTGCAGACCAAGTGTGCTGATCACCACTGTGACAGCCTTTACCAGCTTGTGCCAGAGTCTTTGCAGTTCGATCTTTAAATCCTCATATAGTTTCAGCTTTTCCAGTTGTTTCTCTTTAATCCTGCTCTCACCTGGGATTGCAACATCAATGATCTATACATTGTTTTTAAAGTGATTGTGAGGTCAGGAGTATTGTGCTCCAAAACTCGGTCAGTCTGAATTCAGAAGTCCCAGAGTAGTTTGATGTGTTCATTTTCTGCAACTTTTTCAGGCTTGTCACAGTTCTTTGTCACAGGTAAATGGTATTTGTGGCACAAGTTCCAATGAATCATCTGAAGAACGGTGTTATGCCACTGCTTGTAGTCTGTCTGTGTGATATTCTTGCAGCAGCTGAGGATGTGATCTATTGTTTCATCAGCTTCCTTGCAGAGTCTACATTTAGGATCTGTGGTCGACTTTTCAATTTTGGCTTTGATGGCATTTGTTCTAATGACTTGTTTTTGGGCTGCCAGAATCAGGCCCTCCGCCTCCTTTTTCAAAGTTCCATTTGTGAGCCACATCCATAGTTTCTTTGTCAATTTGGCTCACAATTTTTCCCAGGAACAACAACAACTTCTTCTTCTTATACTAAAGGCAGGGGTGTTAGGACAAATGTCTGTAATACTAATCCATTCATGAGGTATACTGAGAACAGACAGCTGGTGATATCCCTTGGGGTCCTGGTGCAACTGCTTGTCTCAATGCGTCCCACTGCCAGGCTGAAAGGTTTTCAATACATTCTACTGCTAGATTTTGGAAATTTGATTTGGTCATTAATAACCATAAATGTGAATCCCCTGCAGTTACAAAATTGTAAATCCAACTATGATCTTGTAACTACAAGATGGGATGCCAGCCTTGTTCTGTAAAGTTGTGTTGTCTGCATGGTGTCTTGATCTGTAATGGAGAAGAAAAGGCTTGCAGTCATGATTCTCTTGGCATAGAAGTGTGAAGAGCAGGAAAGGCAGGAGGATCTGTTCTTCCAGTTTTGGAAACATAAAAGCCGTATTCTGTACACGTACACTTTTTCACAATATGTGTTGTACGCAGCAATTGCTTATGAGATACACTATTCCTTGCTGCACAATGAGTTTTGCATTCTTTATTCATCATGTATATCGACCACATTTCTAGCTCCTTGCAAAGAAAATGAGGCCAAGCCCAGTTTAAAAATTGTTTTCTAAAAAAATTAAAATAAAAGGCACAATGTGTCATTAAGGTCTTATGGAAAGACATTGAAAGTCTATTTTTTTTAATGAACCTGGATTGCATTTTTGGTTGCTGTAATGCTTATCTTTGGGGCCTCTGATATAGGCCAGCCCCTTTGTGAAGGAAAACACAACTTGCAATTTCAGATGCTAGTTAGGAATCATTTCCAGAGAAAGAAAGAGAGAGCGGGAGGGAGGGAAGATAGAGAAAGCGAGCTCATTCTTTTTGTGGCACATCAGGGGGTT
Organism: Anolis apletophallus; assembly: GCA_030556195.1. Lineage (NCBI taxonomy): Eukaryota > Metazoa > Chordata > Lepidosauria > Squamata > Anolidae > Anolis > Anolis apletophallus. Next base: position 116,848,250 of record JARBWK010000003.1, on the reverse strand, counting down.
GATGTATCTTTGAAGAAGCAGAAACCCTGTTGACTTTTGCCAAAAATGAGAGAAACTTTCACTGAGTGTTCAGTATTTTTTATAGAACGCATGCCAGCATCCCATCAGGATGGTACAGTCGTTAGCCTAGTTGTAGAAAATGAGTGCATTGTAATAAAACTCAAAGGCTTTGAACTTATCGCTATTGTCACTGGAGGTCTTTCCCTGCTCATTTAGCCAAAGGAGAACAACTCTGTTACAATCAGATAATGCAAATCAAAAGAAACTTATCATGCAGCCGTTCACTGGATAACTCTGCTAATATGATTTCCTCTCTTTAGCTATGTAACCAAAATCTAGGGTGACCTTTCCAGAGAAACAGAAAACCTCGAATGTGCACTCTGACTAATGTATTCTAATGCAATTAGTTCATACAAAAAGCCTTGTTAAATCTGCAGTATCTCCTTTCACCTTTGCAGTAATTGCTGGTGATCCCAAACCAAAGGCCTGTGTCTTTTGGCAGCATTTCCCATATTGCAAATAATACAAAAATGAAGAGTAGCTTTTAAATGTAAATAAATAAAGATCATGCCAAAGGCAGGGCATTCTGACTTTTGTCATTCCCCTTCTACATCTCAACCTTGTATTCAGGATAAACTCATTTCCAAGTAGGATTCCAGTTGTATCATTTACATAACAATGGGTTCTGAGTTTGAGGCCTTATCCTGTGTTATGCTGTTGGGAGGCTCGAAAGAAGAGGACAAAAATGAATGTGAACAGGCATCAGGTCTGGTTGTCAAATTAGAGAACCCATGATCACTGATTAGAGTGTTCTGAGCAACCTCTGAAATAGCTGTAATGAACTGGTTTTGTGTCTGAAGATGCAGCTACACTGTAGAATTAACATAGTTTGATACCACTTTAACTGCCACAATGCTATGGAATGCTGGGTGCAATAAAGATGACAAGAGCTGAGCATAGGCTGAGAGGGACAAGGACCCCCTCTCTCACACACAAGACAGAACAATGGGATGCTACCACTGTATATTATATATTTTTTTGCTGCCACTAATTATTTACTATTAAGGTTTCTTTTGCTGCCACCATTTATTGATCAATAGGCCACCTCTTCACTAGAATGTTCAAGAAGACACACAAACTCTTCAGGTAAAATGAAACAAAAATATGCTGTTTATTTTGTTCTTGAACAATAGAGATGTGTAGTGGTTTCAATTAACTGCCAGGCTTTACTTTTACAGAGAATGGTTTTTATGTCTTGAGTTTCTTAAAAACAATGTTCCACACACAGGAATACAAACAGGTTGATTTAAAACTTTTGGAATCCCCTCTCCACACCAGCACTCTAAAACTACAGAGGCTCACTAATATTTCTTCTCCTTCTGACTGACTGACTGACTGACTGACTGACTTTATTATTTCTGAGTCGCCCTCCATGTTAGTGCTCCGGGCGACTTACACATAGCAATTCAACAATTAAAAATATTAAAAATATTGAAAATTAGATTAAAATATTTAGGGGTTAAATGCAAGGGCCAGGCTCAGGTAGTTGAGTTCCTGGTTCTGCATTAGCCATGGGCTTTCCTAAATAGCCAGGTCTTTAGAGCGGTCAGGAACTGGGGCAGGTCGAGGGAGGCTCTCTGGTCCGGTGGCATCGAGTTCCAGAGAACGGGGGCCACAATGGAGAACGATCTCCGTCTCGTGGCCTCCAGGTGGGCCTCTTTCACGCCCAGGACGCAAAGGAGGTTCTTGTTTGCCGGCCGCGGTGTCCTTGAATAGGCAGGCATCAGCAAGCGGTCCTTTAAGTATGTTGGGCCCCGGCCCCGTAGGGCTTTGAAAGCCAAGGTCAAGGTCTTATGTAAGGCTCTATACTCAACGGGCAGCCAGTGCAGGCGCTGCAGGGATGGTGTAATGTGGCATCTCATCGATGTTCCTGTGAGAAGCCTGGCGGCCGCGTTCTGCGCAATCTGGATCCTGCGGGTTAGTGACCGGGGCAGACCCACATATAAGGCGTTACAGTAATCCAGCCGTGATGTAACCGTGGCATGGATTACTGTAGCTAGCGCTTCCGTCGGGAGGTAGGGCGCCAGTTGTCTCGCTTGGCGCAGGTGGAAGAAGGCCCTTTTGCTCGTGGAGGCAACCTGGGCCTCCATCGACAATTTGGAGTCCAGGATAACACCAAGGCTCTTTACTGAGGGGGACGGAATCAATGGTTCCCCTTCGAAGGGGGGCAGTGGGAAAGGTGGTTCTGGGCGGCCCGGCCATAAGATCTCCGTCTTTGATGGATTTATTTTGAGTTTGTGGGCACGGAGCCATTTTGTTACTGCTTCCAGACCTCGAGTGAAGTTTTCGGGCACCGAGTTGCGCCAGGCTCCAGCTTCAGCAGGAGCTGAGTGTCATCGGCATATTGGTAGCACCCTAGGCCGAAGCTCGGGCTATACCAGCCAAAGGCCGGACATAGATGTTGAACAACGTTGGTGATAATATGGCGCCCTGGGGTACTCCGCACTCGAGGAAAGATTTCCTAGAAGTTTGGCCTAGCCATTCAACTCGCTGGCTACGTCCGCGCAGGAAGGAGCTAATCCAAGCTAAAGCTGCTCCTTGTATCCCTATGGTGGCAAGTTGTCGTGTCAGCAGGTCGTGGTCCACCGTGTCGAATGCAGCGGTAAGGTCCAATAGTACCAGAACTACTGAGCCTCCCTTGTCTAATTGGCAGCGGATATCGTCCGAGATGGCCACCAGGACGGTCTCGGTCCCGTGCCCGGGGCGAAACCCTGATTGAAAGGGGTCCAAGCCATCTGAGGTCTCAAGGAAGTTTTGTAGCTGGGTTGCTGCCACGCGTTCGATCAGCTTACTGAGAAACGGGAGGTTTGAGACGGGACGGTAGTTCGCTGGCATCGCAGGGTCCAGGCTTCTTTCAGGGCATCCGGGAAGATTCCCTGCTCCAGGGAGTGGTTTATTATCTGCATCAGGGGGACCGAGAGCTCCTCTGCGCAGTCCTTAACTAGATGGGAAGGGCAAGGGTCCGTGGAGCAGGTAGTTGCCCGTGCTGTGGAGATGATTTTCTTGACTGCTTCCAGGTCCAGAGCTTTGAAGTGGTCAAATTTCTGGTTAGTTGGTGTATGTGGTCCTTTTACCCTCTCACTCGTATCATCGCGCACAGATGGCAGGTCTAGCCGAAGAGCGGTGATTTTCTCTATGAAGAATTCCTGGAATTCCTCTGCTGAGATGGCTGGGGTGTCCCTGGTTTTTGGCTGTGGATTAGTAGTGACCAAATCTCGGACGATCCTGAAGATCTGCGCTGGGCGCGATCTCGCAGCTGTTATTAGGGAGGTGTTATGAATTTTCTTTGCCTCTTTTGTAGCCCGCTCGTATGTCTTGCGCATGTTTCTGAAGGCTGTTCTTGATGTCTGGCTAGGTTTCCGCCGCCACGCGCTCTCCAGTTGTTTCCGTTTGCGCTTCAGTAACCGCAGTTCTTCAGTGAACCACGGGGAGCGGAATCTGCGTGGTCGGAAGAGGCGTTTAGGGGCTATTTGGTCGATAGCCTTAGACAGGGCTGCATTCCACCTTTCTACTTGATCGTTAAGGGTACCTCCAGGGACTTCCACGGACTCTAAGGCCGACGCCAATCTGGTAGGGTCCATGAGTCTCTTCTGCCGCGCCAGGATAGGTTCTGGATCTGTCCTTGGTGGCAGAGGGATTTCGATGTTAACCTTCAGGGTGAAGTGGTCTGACCAGGGGACCTTCGTTGTTGCTTGTGGTATAGTCTTTAGCCCATATCCGAAGACTAGGTCTAAGGTGTGTCCGGCCTGGTGTGTGGGGCCGGATTCCATTAGTGAGAGACCTAGAGTATCCATTGAATGGATGAAGTCCTTTGCTAGGGGAGACGACGTAATCATGTCTGCATGAACGTTAAAGTCCCCTACCACAATGAGTCTTGACGATCTAAGGGTCCAGTCTGCAACAAGGTCAAGTAGTTTGGAGGTACTCTCCCTCGGGGCCCCAGGTGTGCGATAGATTAAAAGGATTGACAGGCTCTCCTTGGCGTTTAGGGTAATTCCCAGGCACTCAATGCCAATGATCTCTGGGGTCTGTACAGCTGTTATGGGGATGTGGTCCCGGACCAGTATTTCTATTCCACCTCCCCTGCCTCCAATTCTGGGTTGAAGGCTTTAATTACTTCCCTCAATGAGGTATCCTTCTAATTAACAGTTCGCAAACCCTTCCTTCCTCTTCAAATCTCCTAACTAACCCTTCAAACTCCAAACTCCCCACTAAACTGACTAAACTATGGCTGCCTTAGCTTCTTCTTCCCCTCTCTCTGGCTCTGCCCATCTCTGATTGCTAAGCAATTCCCTTCAATTTCATCAGCCAATCAGACTGCGCTTCCAGCTATGAAGCTGCCTGATCTCTCCTTCCTCTTTCTCTTCTTAGCTTTTCCAAACCAGGTTTGTTACTGCCTGTACACCAACCTTGTAAGGTAGGCTAATCCGTTACAGTCGGATTTGTAGTCTGGAGGCACCAGCACTCTGACAGAGAAAGCTAATGACGTTGTAAAACCACAATTTTCATGGTTCCATAGTGTTGAGTCATGGCAGTTAAAGTAGTGTCATGCTGCATTAATTCTACAGTGTACTTTTAGAAAGCTGGAAAAAATGCCATGGACCAAAAGAGTGCCTGAAGTGTGATGAGAACTTGCAACATTGTTTTGGTTACTTTGCTCCTTGTTATTTGTTGTGGCTCCATCTCTAATAAAAAGAGCAATTGAATAACATAAATATATCTCCTGGACTTCATTATATTGGTGAACTTGGATTTGCACATACTGTTATTGTTTGAGCTGGGTTGGTGACCAATTGAAGCAGAGATGGAGACTATTTGGACTTCTTGAACCGAGCTCTCCATCAGCTGCAGCCAGCAAAGCCAATTGTGAAGGATGCGGGAGTCAAAGAAACCTCTGAAGAGTAGCGCATTCCCAATCTCTCATATAAAAGCTCAAGATCACAATACCCGTGCCATGATTGTGAACATATTGAATGTGGATCTGTTCTGGGTCTGTAACTGTAGGTTACAAAACTGCCCAGTAACTGCAATACAATTCTTCCACAGTAGATTTGCAAAGACTAGTGTATGAGCAGGAAGATTTGGAGCAAAAAATTGGGGGAAAGGTGATCTCTTTTACTGTGATATAAATAACTCCTTACTAAACCTTTGACAATACAGGGAATTTTTTGTGTGTTTAATAAGGACCTGAGAGAAGTCATCAGCAATGGCTTCAGACAAATACATGGAAGGAAACAGGATTTGAAAGACTGCTATGGTGTTTTCCTTATTTCTAAAAGGTTGCAACTTCTTTGAGAAAACTTGCCGCCCTGAAAACTGTGGTATTTATTTCATCATCATCATCATTGTCATCGTGGTGGTGAAATAAATACAAAAATAAAATGTAAAAGTATTGTTTACAAATGGTACCCAGGAACAGGGTTGTGCCAGATTATTTGCTTCCTCAGGTGGATGTTAAGTTAGTGACCTCTCCTCACATTGGGCTTGCAGAGATGGTACATCATTCTGTCCGCTGTATTAATGTATAATGGCAAGGAATTACCTGAACTTGGGGAGTACATGATGGCTGTCTTCACTTCCTTAACACAGGGGACGATTTGAATCCTAGTGCTTACGAAAGGCTAAATTGCATCAGCCTGTGTGCATTGTGTGGATGACCACACTTTATTATTTGGCAATGTTGATGCACCCTGAGAAGATTGCAAATAAATTCAGAAAGAACAAGCATGGTTTCTGATACCGTTGGCCCTCCATACCTACAGATCCCAGCATCCGCAGCTTGAAAATATTTTCCCCAAAATTCCCAAAAGCAAACCTTGATTTTGCCATTTTACATAAGGGATGCCATTGTATATGATGGGACTTGACCATCCAGGGATTTTGGCATCCATGGGAGGTCCTGGAACCAAATGCCAGAGGATACCAATGGATACCACATTATTTCAGACGTATAAAGCTTAGTTTTTCTGTTCCACTGTCAATGCTTCCCTTTCTTTCTCTCCTCCTCTCTTTAAAGAAAGAAATTAAACACTGCTCCTAATTTTTTAAAAAACTAAATAGAATTGCTTTCTTTCTTCCGAATGTGAATGCCTTTGTAAACATCCCAAGTACAATTACAAGAGTGAATAAACTTCTTGGCCTGAATTGCTACTATTATACTAGTGCAATCTTCTTTTATGGAAGTCACTTTTCCCCACAGTAATTCTGCTTTAAGTACAGCAGAATCGCTATGAATAGCTATCTGAAAAATCCCTGAAATGACTCTGGACGCTTATTGTACTCTCAAGGTTGTTTCTACCCTTCATATAAACTTTAAGTGGATTCCTTCCTAAACCAGCTGTTTGAACTGTATCACTTTGGCACTCTCAGGATTTTTACTAATGACTGGACACAATAATTTACATTTGGGGTTTCACCTGGCTAAAGGAGTACAAGAAACCTAAGGATACCTGTTGAAAAATAAATGGCCTGCTTGACATTAAACTTTATCTAGAAGCAAATGTTTTCAGAGGAGTAGCTAGTATATGCTTAGATGTGCAAACTTGTAATGTCAGTTGCTTTCTTAGGGTACAGTATTAATATATATAGTCCCTCCTACCGTACTGTGAGCTAAAAGTACACGGGAAATCCCCCTCCCTCCTCCCAGCATCCTTAGCGAGGTCTGAGGCCTGGTAGAAGGGTGCAATACTTTCAACATCCATCTATTGTCTCAGGACCACCAGACCCAGGGAGCGCAGAATGGCTTTCAAGAAAGCTACATCTGGTTCTGCTTGGGTACAGACCTATTGTTTGCACAGGGAATAACTCAAATCTTAGAGCAACCTAAATGGTGTTCCAAGATTTGGTTGCCCCTTGACTTAGTTTAATCTGGGGGAAAGCCATGATGATGATAATCTGGATCAGCTCCATGAGGCATTTAGCGACTGTGGGGCTGGTCACAGCTCACGGTGATCTAAGTGGTCAGTGTAAAAGTGCCCTCAACTAGTTGTGACATCAGTGGTGATTTTTATAACATTTGTTGTGGTGTGCCTACAAATTATTCATGATATCAGGCAACCTAAAGAGAACTAATCATAGGTGTTTCTTGGCAAGGATTGCCATTGCCTTTCTTGGAGGCCAGAGAATGTGACTTGCACAAGACTACCCAGTGGATTTCATAACCAAGTAGAGATTGAGACCCTGGTCTCTAGAACTATCATCCAATGCTCAGATCACTACATGCAAACTTCCATGTGCATGTATGTATGTATGAAACCAGTGAGGTGCAGTGGTTTGAGTGTTGGATTATATGGACTATATGGGGCAATCTGTATGAGGTTATATAATCTAAGAACCAATGTGGTTTGAGTGTTGGACTAAAACACGATGAGACCAGGGTTCAAATCCCACTGGATGACTTTGGGAAATAGCATGCTCTCAGCCTTAGAGGGAGGTAAGGGAAAATCCTATCTGAACAAATTCTGCCAAGAAAACCCTATTTAATTGAGCAACAACAAAACAGCTAAGGGGCATTGAATTTGGATGAGCATTGCAATGAGATTGCAATGAGATCTATAGCAGGTGCAATACAGGTCAAACAATGGGTCTTAAGGATTGGGGATTTTTTGCTTTGAAGTTGATTTCTCCCAAAATGATATGATTGCTTCTGCTTGTAGATCTCAAAACTGGCCCTGTCATTTGGCAGGAAGCAGTCACCTCAGGAATCAAGTGCTGGAGATCTGGAGGAGACAGCAGCAGTTCCCGGGCTGCTCTTCTATACTGCTTTTAGAGGGGCTTTATAGTCCTTTAAATTGTTTATTTATTTAAGTTTACATTATTGTGCTATTTTGTTTTTATTAAGTGATATGTGATTATTGTCAGTGCTGTATTATTTATTGTACTTGTTTTGTTGTAAGCTATCCCAAGTCCCTCCGGAGAGAGGGGGTGATATATAAATAAAGCTTATATTATTATTATTATTATTATTATTATTATTATTAGGCACAAAATAGGAAACCTGCCCTGCAGTTTTAAGATTATATGGCTTTCAGATGAACCAGTGGTTCCTGTTCCATTGTCTGTGATGCAAGAAGAGACAAGTTATAGGCCAGTTGGCTTTTGTGTGTTAAAAGGGAAGGGTGCCATCTTGGCCACTACCTTAGACAGCAAAATATATTTGCTATCTCTGGAGGAATCTATAAAGGCAGGAATTCTTGAGGAGCAACCAGATCCCTGGTCTAAAATAGCACTGGAAGGGAATCATATGATCCCCTGCCATCTCTCCACAGCACCTCTGGGAAACAATGGTATTACTCCACGTGGAATCATTTTTTGTCAGCATGTATAAAACTAATTAATTCAAACTGAAACAAAGCTGCTTGTTATCACTAGAAAAACTTTTCTGATGAACATAGATTAAAAGAATTAGTCCTGGTTAACTTAGACAAAGAATGTCAAGATATAATCTCCACACAAATACCATGGGTATTAACATGTTTTACAGTGATTTTCTTTGTACTGACGTGTGGGGAAGAAGAGCAGGGCAGACTTGTCATTCATAGAATCATAGAATAATTGAGTTGGAAGAGACATCATAGGCCATCCAGCCCAACCCCCTGCCAAGAAGCAGGATAATAGCATTCAAAGCATCCCTGACAGATGGCCATCCAGCCTCTGTTTAAAAGCCTCCAAAGAAGGAGCCTCCACCACACTCCAAGGCAGAGAGTTCCACTGCTGAACAGCTCTCACAGTTAGGAAGTTCTTCCTAATGTTCAGGTGAAATCTCCTTTCTTGTAGTTTGAAGCCATTGTTCTGCATCCTAGTCTCCAGGGCAGCAAAAAACAAGCTTGCTGCCTCTTCCCTATGACTTCGCATCACATATTTATACACGGCCATCACATCTCCTCTCAGCCTTCGTTTCTGCAGGCTAAACGTGCTCAGCTTTTAATGCCTCTCCTCATAGCGCTTGTTCTCCAGACCTTTCGGATGCTGCACAAATGTGACATTTAAGTATCAAATGTAAAATAGACTACTTCTTTAGAAATTGGGCTGATGTGCTGGAACTTGTGTGTATATAATACATCAAAATGTGTGTATATAATACATCAAAATGTCTGGACAGGTTTCTCTCCTTATAAAATTGCATCATCAGAATGATCGCAGCCAGTGCTTGGTTGTTGTTCCAAGTTGTTGAGACTATTAGCTTTATCTAGTTGAGATGTCCCATAAACCATTCTCAATGTAGCAACAGCAATGCCAGGAAGATCAGCAGCAGAAATGCTTCCATTCTGTCAGCAAATAATCACCTCAGTCTTGACCCTACAGGGAGAAAATATTCCCTAGGCATGGTGAAAGATCACCTGTTTGTCTGTGCAGAATATATATAATGTGGAGGACTGTCTGGTAAGGCAGGAAGATGACTTCAGGATGAAGCTGAAGGTATGTGATTAGATAGGACCTTGGGGGTAAGACATCCCTCAGGGGAAAGCTGGATAAGTGAGTGAGGACTGCTGAAGCAGCAGACATGTTGTGGCAGTCCACTGCCGGGAAGCCTAGGTTGCCATTGCTACACACACTCACCCTCTGTGGATCTTGCTTCAGGCACACAAGTCTTTTTTCAAAGCTGTGGAGAAGAAAGAGGGTGAAGACAGCAGGGAAGTGAATGTGGGGGTGGGGGCAAACGGGAGAGTGGGAGCAGAAAAGCCACACAAAATTCACAACAGAAATTAGTGTGCTTTGTGCAAAAGCCGAGCTGCCCTGTTTTTTCTGTAGCAGGGGGATGTGCGGGGGGAGAGTGCATATTGTTTCTTTCTTTTACTAAATCCTTGAATGAACTATGCGCATGGACAAATGATCAAAGATGAATAAAGATGCTTGTTAAGTACAAGGGAAAAAAAGGTTGGGGAAGGAGGGAGAGATGCAACTTATCTGCCGGAAAAGCCTCAACGGTTCACCTTTGTTGATGAAATTAAGAGTCTGTTTACTCTCCGAGGCAGTTGCTAATTTGGGAGTTCCTGGGAGGATGTTTTCAGAGGAACGAACGTCATAATTGGAGGAGGTTGTACCCTATTGTAGCGGTCAGTTGAATTCCAAAGGGGAACTGGCATGGATTACTCAGCGTCTAACGGTTTTGGCAGTGGCTCTGGGTGTTAAGTATAGCTAACATGTTTACCCGTGGCCTTGGGATGTCCATTCACAATGGCCCCTTTCTTCTCTTTCTGGCAGGAATCCAGGACAACCTTCAAATATTCTCTCCCCTCCTCCTCCATTCCTTGCTTCTGACCCATCATTAGAGAGATAGGAGCTTGTCTTGAAGCCTCATCTGAGAAACACCACAGCACAAGAATGCTCACTGACCCATAACCCTCAAATGCCTATAAAATGGGTCTTGGATATCTATGAATGTGAGCTTTTCACAGAGTAAATTAGGAAGGAAAATAATTTTCAGTTTGCTTGCCTTTTCAAATACCTGGATTTGCGGTGGGAGTAGAGAAAGGGGAGAAAAGAAACTCCAATCAGATTTTTAAAATATATACATTTAAGGGAAAATTCAACACTTTGCATGTTATAGCTTTCAAAATCAAAATTTCGAATGTACTTACTTTTCACTGATGACACCAGCATCGGTTCTGATTGATCCTCAAAACGATTCTGAGTTGCAGCAGCTATTGAATTAATGGAACACGGCACTTAACACAGATAGAAGAATATATACACTTCCATATATGAAAATATGTTATACTCTTTGCTCGCTTTTTAAAGAGGGGAATGAGAGTGATCATAAAAGGATGTTATTATGTTCTTTGCTATCGGCCATTACTTTTCTTTTCTTCCAATTTCTGCCTTTGATGTTGCAGTGGATTTTACTTATTTATCTAGATTTGATCCTGATTATATGAATACTGGTCATTATTTTCATCTATGTCTTTCTTTTTAAAAGAAGCCGCTGATCTTATGTATCCTATCCACTCACAGCATCACGATACATTTCTCCTTGTTCCGTAAAATCTTTGCGAGTTAACAGTCTGATTCTATTTACTGATAAGTGAGTATATATAGTGAGCCCATTCAGAAATACTGGTTAAAATTTTTTAACAAAAAAAAAGGTTTTTAAAAAGACTTCTTTGGATTTTGAATGTATCATTTTATATGATGAATTGTCAGAGTATACAATCTTTCAGTCTCGCAGTCAGTTGGCCCAGAGAATATTCATTTGGATGGACTTTGGCTCTGGTTATTGGGTGGCAAGGACCAACAATCAGTTGATGTCTCACTTAGTAGATTTAGGCGCATAAGTAAAGATTACAAACCATTATTAATGTATCATGAATGCAATTATGATAGAGATTATTATTATTATCATTATTTATACCCCCCCCCCATTCTCTCCATGGGGACTCAAGGCAGCTAACACTCCACACTAGACAAGTTTAAAAAGTGCAATACAAAAGTTAAAAAGCAATTAAAAAGCATTTAAATTGTAGCAATGTGGTAAAAACAAATTTAAAATATAGTAAATATACTAAAATGGCATTTAACATTCTGATTGTAGGATTTTCTAACTCACACACTTGAGTGGTATTTGGTACTATGTGGGTGTCCAATATCATGTACATTGCAAAAGCAATTCTCCATTCTCTTATTTAACTCCGGCGGCAGAGTTTATTTATTTACTTATTTATTTAGTATTGATATTCTGCTTTTTCTCTCTTAAAAGACTCATAACAGCTTTAGGTTGGGCAACACGTACCTTATAGCCTCAATTGTTGTAGATGAGTCCTTGAGTGATGCTGAAAGTATGGAGGTTGAAGCTAAGAGGGCAAAAAAGGTTACTCGTGAGCAGGAGTCAGATGAGGAATGGGAGAGGAAAAGAATCCGGCAAATACTTAGTGAACCTACTGATGAAGATTCCTTTGAGGGTTTCTCTATGGATGTTGGGTCTGACTATGATGAGCCAACATTGGGAAGTGGGGATGGCGATTCGGAGGATGTGTCTAGCGATATGGACTGGACCAAAGTACAGGAAATGCATGATATTTGTGCAGAGCCAACTAGCAGCAATACATTTTTGGGGTTTGCTGGGGATGGGAATTGGAGTACAGATGACCAAACTTAATCTTGGGAAGAGCTAAGTTGTGACAGGTGAAGGCGAGCTTGGCAAGGGAGGCAAAAGACTGCACGTGAAGTTGCAATAGCAGCTGAGAGGGCTAATGATGAGGTGACAGACAGACTACAAACAGAGGCACAACTCTGTGGCCCAAATAATTGATGTTGCCATACCAGATGACAATCACATTGAGGAAAAACAACAGGAAAAACTCAGCCGTTATCAAGACTTCAAAATCAAACTTCAAAGGCTCTGGCATAAACTAGTACAGGTGGTCCCAGTAGTAATCGGCACACTGGCTGCTGTGCCAAAAGATCTCAGCCAGCATTTGGAAACTAAACATTGACAAAATCATGATCTGTCAACTGCAAAAGGCCATCTTACTTGGATCTGTGCGCATCATTCAAAAATACATCACATAGTTCTAAACGCTTGGGAAGTGTTCAACTTGTGATTTTGTGATACGAAATCCAGCATATATATCTCGTTTGCTGTGGCATACTGTGTTTTTGTGTCAGGAAATAATAATAATAATCCCCACACATCATCATAGGCCAAATAATCATCATCATCATCATCATCATCATCATCCCCACATAACACACAGTCCTAGACGCTTGGGAAGAGTTTGACTTATGGTTTTGTGATACAAAATCCAGCATATATATCTCATTTGCTGTGACATACTGTGTTTTTGTGTCAGAATAATAATAATAATAATAAATTTATTATCCACCTCTCTCTATGGCTCAAGGCTGGATACATCATTAAAACGAGATAAAACACTATAAAAAGACATACAACAAAATACACAGTTAAAATACAAGTTAACATCAATTGATAAATGCAGATTAACATTCACAATTTAAAATTGATGAGGTAGGCCCACCAGAATAAATTGTGACTTAAACTCTGATAGCTGATCTAGATGTCAGAGCTCCTCTGGCAGATCATTTCACAGTCTTGGAGCAGCTGATAAAAGGTCCTCTGGGTGTCAGTTGCCAGTTGGGTTTTGTTAGGCTAGATTAGATGCCCCCCAGGGGACCAAAGTGTGCAGGGCAGATTATATGGTAGAAGGTGATCCTGTAGAAATGATTACCTTCCAAGTGTAGAGTCTTGCCAGTGGCTACTAAAGTGGCTGTAAAGAACTATTCTGGACCAGAGGTGCTTTCATGGCAAGGGCATCGAATTCTATATAGAAGCCAGTTCCAACAAGAGTTGGGTTGACATGCCTTCCTCTTAACACTTTTCTCCCTTTCACCCTCAATTTGTACCTCTTCAAAATCCATAGTATTGTTGGTAACTGTGGGTCACCAGTTAAAACACTCTTGGATCAGGGCTTCCCAGTTCTTGGTATCTATGCCACAGTTTTAAGGTTAGCTCTAAAACCATCTTTAAATCGCTTTTCCTGTCCACCAACATTTCATTTTCCATTATTGAGTTGAGAATAATGTAACTGTTTTGGGAGATGGCAGTCAGATATCCGAACAACATTGATGTCACTACACAGAGAGCCTTAAAGAGACAAGCCCAGTAGTGTGTAAAGTAAAGTTTATTCAGAACAGCACAAATATCTCAAAAAAGAGCCAAACTGGCCCAACTTCAGTGTGAATGTAAAAGTAACTCAAAATAGTGGCCAAACCCGCTACAAACGTCTCAAACACAAAAACCTGGATTATCTCTCCTAAAAACCCGTGATAAGCTCAAAACGTAGCACAACACAGGAAAAAAGCCACATGATGTTGTCATCAATTTGGGGGGGGGGGGAAGCAAAGAAGCATCAGCAAAGTCCAGAAGTCAAAATGGGCAGGTAGCAAGCACGAAGGCAAACCATCCTGGCGTCAGCGAGGAGGAAGTGGCAGCAACAATACACCAATCCGAGTCAGAGCGAGGGAGAAACAGCACTGTTGATAATTTGGTCCAGGGTCAGCACAAAGCAGGCAGCAGCAACTAGCACACAGGGAGTAAACATTGTGTAGCCAAAAGGACACAAGATGCAGAACCCAGCCGATACAATACCCAAGTCCACGGAGGTAGAGCAGGATCCAAACTCACGTCCAAGAGTCAGTCCACAGGAATGCAGGAACACAGGAAACACAACACACAAAGGCAGGACATGGGCACCCAGCAACACCTTGCCAACTGCAAGGAACACCCAATTCCAAGTCTCACTTTATTCACAAGTCTTCATCATCATTGTGGTTGTGAAGGAAAAAAATATGTTTGCTCAGACTCAGTGGATTTTGTTTATCCATGGCACTGCTGTATGATCCTGGAGAAAGTGTAATTGTTGGTGCAATGCATGAATGGAATTTTGTTTTAGGTCTAGTTGTTAGAAAGTTGTAAATAAGAAGACATAGCACCATGTATAGTGCAATCCAATCCATGTTTACTAACAAAGAATACCTCATTGTGTTCAGTGACTCCTGTGCATGGGACTGCAGGCTTACAGAACAAGCTTATACAAATCTTCAGTGCTTAGAGGTGAGTCCTGCTGAATCCAATTGGATTTACCCCAGGTAAGGGTACACATCTTAAGAGCATACATACAAACCACTGATATATTAATTTAAAAGATAATCTGATATGATAGCATCATATCATCATCCCCTTTTCATATTGTTATTTTATTTTATCTTGTTTTGTTCTATTAATTATATCCCACCTAAGATTAACTGAACATGCCAGAGGCATTCACAAAATTAAAAATATAATTTAACCTTTACATTATTTGGGGAAGGCTTGGATTTCAGACAAACTGACAAATAACTCTAGGAACTGTAGAGTAGGTCCATATATTACACAAGCTCGATGAATGTGGTTCATTTATGTGCAAAGAGCTTTGATTACAATAGAATCATGCTGGAGGCCTAAAAAGAACAAATTGTCTAGGCATTTGCAGGTTCTCCAATGCAATTCTATGGTAGGCTTCACTGATTTCAGATAAGAAAAAAATGATTTCCAGTTTATACATGGAAATTATATTACACAAACAGTCCTGGAATTGATCCCTCCCCTAATATGCAGGTCTACTGTACTCTATTTTTTTTAGCAGACTGCTGCCATCTTTTATTATTTCTACTTGGGAGAACTGTAGCCCTGTATGCATACCTGAGCTCCTAATGTTAAAAGGGCATATTAGTTTGTGGCCCATCGAGCCCTTATTTCTGCTTTAAAAAGCAAAGAGAAGTATAAACTGAACAGTATGTATTTCCTCCTATCTCTGTGTGTCATAGGAAATACTGTACCTGATGTACGGTAATTGCCCAAGAAGGTAAGTAGCACAAAGAAAACAACACACCCAAGGAAACCTATTTCACTGCAGAAAGTATGGGATTTAAAGGGCTGCTGCTTCAGTCATCAGTATGAATGGTACATTTCTGATTGACTTCAAGGAGAACAGAATTAGGCCCTTGGGCTGTACACAAGAGTTGTTGTGGGTAAAAAGAGTGCACAATGTTGGATGCTTCTGAATCAGATGATTAGGTAAACCCTTTGGCTGCCCTGAAGCCTTCTTTCTTTTTTAAAAAAATGTAATGCTATAATATCTATCCATAGCACATCGCAAGTTGATGGCTGTCAGTGAAATTCAGCATCTTTCCTTAATAAGGCATGCTTGTGTTTTCACCTTAATAATAAAGTGTTGAAAACTGCATAGCTAAGTTAGCGGTCCTCTCTATCTAGGACACAAAGCTCTGAAACCAGGCCTGGCATTGCAAATGCTTTTAACTTATCACAGCTGCTGAGAGTTGTCTCTTCCCAATTGGTGCAAAACCATTTGTCCATGCCTGCCCCTATCATCATCATCATCATCATCACCACCATCTTCATTATAAGATACATGACAAATTAGTACACAGCAAACAAGATCACTAGGCTGGCTTTTGTATTTGATCATATGTCGGACACTTCTCAAGTGTCTAGGACTGTGTGATGTATCGATGAATAACGCCACTGATTCAAATAGGATGGCCTTTTGCAGCTGACAGGTGGTTATTATCATTATCATTATTATTATTTGAGAAATTGCACAACCCCAGGCATGTAGCTTCAGCCCCCCCCCCCCTGAAATTCTCAGGTGGTCCGCGATAAGGCCTTACTGCAGTGCTTCTCAACCTGTGGGTCCCCAGGTGTTTTGGCCTACAACTCCCAGAAATCCCAGCCAGTTTACCAGCTGTTAGGATTTCTGGGAATTGAAGGCCAAAACATCTGGGGACCCACAGGTTGAGAACCACTGCCTTACTGGCTTATTATTTAAACTGTTATGTGTATTTATATCATAATCTGATCACCATGCTCAATATATCCCATATGCATGGGGGTATTGGGATAACAATACAAAAGATTTGCTAGGGTAGACCCTCTCCCACTCAGATTCAGCCCACCCCCAATCAAACTCAGCCCCTCCCGAATCAAAATCCTGGCTACGACCCTGCACAACCCCCTCCACTTAAAATCTCGTGAGACTGGATTTTTGCAATTAATTATTTCCATGTGTTTACAAGGATTGTTCTTTTAAACACTTCGAATAATAAAAAAGGAAACACACATGTTGCATTGACTAGTCTTTCCTTTGTGTAGCCTTTGTGTATTCTGCAAGAGATAGGGTTACTTCTCATATTCAAACCTACCAAAACTGCTGCTTTACATGATCTGCTGTATTGCAAATTGGATGAATTCAGTTAACAAAAAGAAAAGAAGTCTTTCCCTAGTTTGTGTATTCTGCAAGGGATGGGACTCTTTCTCATTCTCACACTGGCTCAGGCTGCAGTTTGCAGCAGTTTAGTTCCAATGCATTGATTTAACTTTTACAAAAGAGCAAAGGAAAGTTAGCAAAAAAGTGTGGAAATCCCTAACAAACAGGGAAATTCCCGAATTAGCTCCAATTGCAATTAATGTCTCAAGCCTCATGTAATATTTTTATTGTGCCAGAAGCAACTTGGGAATATACAGAAAATTGCTTCTGTGTGAAAGAATTGGTCGGCTTCAAGTATGTAGCCCAGGGAATACCTGGATGTGTTACCACTCTGTGGGTTGTCTGTTACTCACAGTTTCCGTCACCGTCTCCGGGGCTGGCAGGTAGGAGTCAATTCTGATTTGTTCCTCATTTGAGAGGATTTATGAACCCCTGTAACATTGCTGGGGCTAACTCAGTTTCTTTTCCTGCCCTTGGGTGGCATTTTGGCTTGGGAGTGTGCTACTCTTTTGCTGCGCCAGCTCCACTGGCTGCCTATCAGCTTCCGAGCACAATTCAAAGTGCTGGTTTTAAGCTTTAAAGCCCTAAACAGTTCTTGCCCAGATTAACTGTCCGAACATATCTCCTGTTACAAACCATCATGAAGCTTAAGATAATCAGGGGAGGCCCTGCTCTTAGTCCCACCAGTCTCGCAAATGTGGTTGGTAGGGACGAGAGACAGGGCCATCTGTGGAACTCCCTCCCTAAGGACATCAGGTTGGCCACCTCCCTCCTATCCTTTAGAAGACAATTGAAGACTTGGCTTTGGGACCAGGCATTCGACTAGTGGACAGCGGCAATTGGAATTTTTTTAAGGACATATGCGACATTGGATTTACCTGACTTGGTCTTGGTTTTAATTGGCATGTTTAATTTATTGTTTAATGATCTGTATAATATGTTTTAATATTTTTTACTGTTTTAACTGTAATTCTTGTTTGTTTATACGCTGACAGCATCACATGATGGCCTTTTGCAGCTGACAGATGACTGCCCTGAGTGTGGGGCCGCCCTGAGTCCCCCTTTGCAGGGAGAAGGGCGGGGTAGAAATGCATGAAATAAATAAATAAATAAATAGGGAGTTGTGGATAATGCTGAGTTTTTCCAGAGCTTATGCAGGACTATGTTCCTCTTCTCATGAGCTGCACATTGACCGTAATAAAGTGAACTTGAACATCTTGTGGGAGGCTTTTTTCATGTCCCATGTGATAATGTCCCTAAATGAATTACAACTCCCGTCATGCCTTGTGGAAGCAAGAATCTCAGCATCTGAAGGGCCACAGGTTCTGCAGGCTCACACTATGACATTCCAAGAAGTTATGAGGTTAAGAATTATATTTGTCTTGACTTTTGAGTTCTAAAACACTGATCTTGCTAGCTTATTTTGCTGTATTTTCTATAATAATAAAATAAAATTCCTGCAGCAACTATAACCCATTGAGACATTGTGTTAGATCTCTCAGAATTTGATGTTTGTGGTTGTCTAAGCTAACAATGCTGTATTTTTTGTTGAAATTTCAGATAAGCAGCAGACTAGAAGCAGATAAAATAAAATTTAAAAGCCATCAGAAAATTGTGCCTGCCATCCAAGTTCTATTGCTCAATTTAATGTCAAAATTTCAAAGACAGTACTTCCTGGAACCAAAAGGGAGGCATGTTGTAAATTACTGTAGCTGTCCCAAAGGCCAGTTTCAAACTTGAAATTCCAAACCCAGAGCTTCTTAGGATTCTTCTACACAGCCCTAAAACACTAAAAACACATTAGCCTGAGGCGCTCAGAGGATGTTTCAGGCTAATCCGTTTCAAACTGGGACAAACCAAATTTATTCAGCTTAATCCAGGTTTTAAAAACATGTGGAAAGATCCAAACCTTGAGCAAAGGTCCAGATCTTTACAGGAGAGGGCCCTGTAAAGTCTCGATAGGAATTGAGATTTTATATCCTGATTCCTCTCTGGACTTTCATATGTCTGGAAGACCCCTTAGAAGGAATAAAAGGGGCAGGAGCTGGAATAACTCCTCAGGAAACAGTTTTTAAGGGCTAGAAAAAAATAGAAGTGTTACAGGTTGAATGTCCTTTAGCTAAAATATTTGGAACAAGAAGAGTTTGGGATTTTCTTTTCTTTTAAAATATTTGTATTTGCATAAGTATACATAATGAAATATCCTGGAGATGGAGATGAGAGCCACATCTAAACATCTAAACATGAAACTTATTTATGCTTTATGTACAGTTTCTGCACATTGCTCTGATGATGCCTTAGTATGCTCAGTTAATGCAATAGGGCTAATTGATGCTGTTACATTGTAGTCCCCCAAAAGCAGTTTTCTAAACCCTGCCTTTTACTTTTACTCCCAGCTCTGCAAACAGGATTCTTTTAAGTCTTCAACAGTTCCTCCATCACTACATTTCTATGCTGGAAAAAGCTGTTCTTGTTTAATCACTACCTGTCATGAAGCTGTTTAAGGCATGGCAGTTTTGCGAGAAGAAAGGGGGAGAAAATGAGGTGGTAACCTTGTATGTGTGGTTAATCATTGGGACAGGCTGCGATTTTGCACACAAAACCTTTTATAAAGTGGGTTGTGCTGCATCATGTAAAACCACACCATCTTTTTTTTTGAAGCCATCATAAAGTTGCTATGAGCATGGTTTGTGCTCAGGCTGTGCTAAGTTTCTTTCAGAAAGATGGGATGATCTGGCCTAGAAATTCCTTTCCTGAAATGCTGGTCTCAAAAATCTGGCTTTGTTTTCAGTGTGTTTGGTTTGAGCTTCAGTCTGAATCTTGATTTGGAAATCCAGATGTTTATGCCTGCTGTTGACTATAAATTCCAAAGCATTGGGACTGGAGGATTTTGGCCCAGCTTACCTGTCTGAACGTATCTCCGGCTATGAACAATCTAGGAGCTTAAGATTGTCTGGGGAAGCCCTGCTCTCGATCCCACCTGCCTTGCAAGCGTGATTGGCGGAGATGAAGGACAGGGCCTTCTCAGTAGTGGCCCGCCGACTATGGAACTCCCTCCCCAAGGGTATTGGATCGGCCCCTCCCTCCTGACTTTCCAGAAAAAAAGTAAAGACCTGGCTCTTTGAGCAAGCTTTTGAGAATGCAGTGGAATAGATAACACAGAACTATGAATGAAGAACATGGAATGGCTAGCCAATGTTACTGGATAACGTTTTTAACAGGGTGACACCAACGATTATATGTTTTAATGGTTTTTATATCTGTTTTATATTAACATGTTGATTGCTTTTAATTGCACTTTTATGAATGCCTGGCATCAAATTATGCCAATCTGTAACCTGCTCTGAGTCTCCGTATGGCTGAGAAAGGCGGGCTATAAATATCGTAAATAAATAAACAAATAATAAAGTTTGGCAAATACACTGATTATGGTTTATTTGTTTATTTATTTATTTACAACATTTCTACCCCGCCCTTCTCAACCCCCGAAAGAGGGGGGGGGGGCTCAGAGCAGCTAACACTGGCAACAATTTGATGCCACAATAATACAATATAACAACAATATAAACCCATAAATACACAATAGATTAAAACAATAACATTAATTATACAATCATATAGCCCTTTCCATTATCATAACAATTATCATATGGTCCATATGAGGAGACGGCTAGAGAGCGTGTGGAGGGAACTCCGTGACGGAGCCTCATTATCAGCTTATAAGCTATTTAAAGATGCTTATGAGCGTGCTGTCAAGGCGGCCAAAAGTGCATATTTCTCCGCCTCGATAGCGTCTGCCAGCTCACGCCCGGCTCAACTGTTCAAAGTAATTCGGTCCTTGACGACGGTTCCCACTGTCCCAAAAAATAGTGATCAGGCCCTCACTGCCGCCGCCGGATCTCCTTTCCACGGTTGATACAGTAAGGGAACTCGAGACCCCGTGGCCCTCCGCCGGGCACACCCTCGACCGGTTTCGGCCACTGGACGCAGATGCTGTTGATAAGATTGTGGCTGCAACCAGGCCTACCACCTGCTCCCTCGACCCGTGCCCCTCCTGGCTTGTTAGATCTTGCCTGGAGGGGTTACGTGGGCCTCTGTTGAACATCGTAAATAGCTCCCTTGAGCAAGGAGTCTTTCCAGAGTGCTTAAAAGAGGCGGTGGTAGCTCCATTACTGAAGAAACCATCTTTAGATCCGGCGGTTCCCTCCAACTACCGACCAGTGTCGAACCTTTCGTACCTGGGGAAGGTAGTTGAGAGGGCAGTAATGGAGCAGTTGCAGTCCTTCTTAGAAGATGCAACATGGCTAGACCCCTTCCAGTCCGGCTTCCGTTCGGGGCATGGGACGGAGACGGTCCTGGTCTCCATCACAGACCAACTCCGCTGCCAGCTCGACCAAGGCGGGTCTGCGCTGCTCGTGTTATTGGACCTCACGGCAGCGTTTGACACGGTCGACCACAATCTTTTGATCCACCGCCTGGCCATGGCTGGAGTGAGGGGGACAGCTCTTAAATGGCTGACCTCCTTCCTCCACCAGCGGTCCCAGCATGTGAGGAGGGGCGGGGTGGTCTCCGAGGGCTCCCCATTAGTTTGTGGAGTTCCGCAGGGGGCCATTCTCTCCCCTCTGTTATTTAACATCTACATGCAGCCGCTTGCACAGCTGGTGCGGAGTTATGGGCTTGAGTGTCACCAGTACGCTGATGACACTCAGCTCATCCTGAGGATGGAGGGCAGGCCCGGTTCCGTCCCCGATAATTTCCAGCGCTGCCTCGAGGCTGTTACTGGATGGCTGCAAGCCAGTGGGTTGAGGGTGAATCCGGTGAAGATGGATATCTTGTGGCTAGGTCATCTGGGTGGTGGGGATGTCCAGCTTCCAACCCTGGACGGTGCGGCGCTATGCCCATCGTCTTCCGTGAAGAGCCTGGGTGTCCATTTGGACTCCCAGCTGACCATGGAGACCCAGGTCTCTGTGGTCAGCAAGATTGCCTTCTTTCATCTTAGACAGGCAAGGAGGCTGGCCCCCTACCTATCCCGGAACGACCTGGCCGCGGTGATCCAAGCCACGGTCATCTCAAGGCTGGATTACTGTAACGCTCTCTACGTTGGCCTTCCTCTGTCGGTGACCCAGAAGCTCAGGCTAGTGCAGAACACTGCCGCCCGGCTCCTGTCTGGTACACCAGCAGGCAGCCATATAACACCCACCTTGCAGGATCTGCACTGGCTGCCAATTGAGCACCGGATCACCTTCAAAGTGTTGGTTCTTACCTTCAAGGCCTTGCACAGTCTGGGGCCAGCATATCTGAGGGACCGTCTCGCCCCATATTGCCCCCCGAGATCACTTCATTCGGAGGATACCAACCTTCTAGCTGTCCCCTCCGCTAAAGCGGCCAAAAAGACAGCCACCCATCGAAGGGCCTTTTCGGTTATTGCACCGACACTTTGGAATGCCCTTCCGGCAGCTACACGTGCCATCCATGACTTGCTCCCGTTTAGGCGGGCATGCAAGACCCACCTCTTCCGGCTCGCCTTTCAGGTGCAGGCCTAGTGGGATGCACCCCGGTTGGGAATAACCTCCTCTCCAAGTGTGTTAAATTGTTCTTAACTGTTTAATGTTGTACATTTGTGGTTTTAATGATGTTTTTATCTGTTCCATTCTGTGTTTTTATGCTGTATTTTAGACTGCTTGTTTTACCTGGTTGTAAGCCGCCCCGAGCCTGTTGGGAGTGGCGGCATAGAAGCCGAATAAATCAAATCAAATCAAATCAGTTCAATGTCCAAAGTGCTGTTATGCCTGCTAGCCAAAAGCCTGGTTCCAAAATCACGATTTCAGTTTTTTCCTAAAGGAAAGGAGGGAGGATGCCGATCTAATCTCACTGGGGAGCGAATTCCACAAGCGGGGAGGCACCACGGAGAAGGCCCTGTCCCTCATCCCCACCAGATGCGTTTGAGAGGCTGGTGGGACTGAGACCAGGGCCCAATCACAAAACTGTCATATGTGTTTTCAGGTTATAACCACTATAATTCCTGACTTTAGGCAATCAGGAGGGAAGTTGATATAACAACATTGATGGGAGGTGGTATAACAACATCTGCATCTGTGGGTTGTTGGAGCCCAGCAACATTTGCATTAAGGGTAGTTAGCAGAAAGATGAGTCATGGCAGCATAGTGGTTTGAATGTTGGACTAAGAATCTGGGATATCAAGGTTGAAACCATGCTCCATCATGGAAACTCATTGGCTGACACTCTCTCAGCCTTAGGACCTCATCATATTAAGGATAGGATTTGCCACGTGGCGAATCTGGCAAGGCCTGGCATGGGACATGGAGAATCCGTCACCATGTGCCCAACTTTGCACACCTTGCTCCTCAACCCATCCCATGGGGGGAAGCATCTGCTGCCCACGTCCTCCCTGCCATTGTTGTTAACGTGGTGGCTTACCTGACTTCACTTGCACTGCAGAGCCCTGCTGGAAGTAGATCGACGTTGTGGGAGGGGAGTTGGCAGGCTCTGTGCTGCAAGTGAAATGAAAGTGTCATACGACGGAGCATTTTGCCCATCATATAAGGTTTTCAGAAGAAGACAATAGCAAACTCACCCCAGAGCAAACTGTGATAGGGTCACAGCAGGTTTGTTGTAAGTCTGAAACAACTTTAAAACACACAGAAAAAACAAAGCAGAAGGGCAGGCTCTGTGTGTTTTAAAGTCATACAGGGAGATATGGTCTGCCAGATAGCCTAGAATTGAGCCTTATAGGTCATAACCAGTACTTTGAATTGTATTTGAAAACAAACTGGCAGTCAGTTAAGCTGTTATAACAGGGGTGTAAGTATGGTTTTGATATCTAATGCAGCCCCACAAAATACCCCATTAAACTCTTACTAAATGCTATCAGCATCATTTTAATTGTTGCAATAACAACAGGGTTGCAGAAAATGAACAACTACTACAAAGAATCTCCAAACTCAGAATTCTAAAACAATAATTAGAAGGAGTAATATAAGCTGGCAATGCATGCAGCTACATTGTCAGTGGGGTGACTACAAATCAGAAAATAGCTCCCAGAACTTGGAAACCAGCCACTGTCTTGGACTTATTCGGGATATTCCTCAACACTGAGAAAATAAAAATAAATTCAGTGACTGTGAGAACACTGTCAAGTTGTCAATCATCCATAGCAATTTCACATGTTATCCATTAGATCCAATATTACCCTCAAAGAACTCCCTTAACTGCTATGCAGAGAATGCACCAATCACCTACGATCGAAATGAGGCGTTTTGCACCCCCTCCCACTAATCATAATCTGAAAAGTGAAGGCTGATTTGGTATAATAATAATATTTCCCAAATGATATGTCACAGTCACAGATATTTGCTGGGTTGGTGTATGAAACCAAGTGATGTTTTCCATTGGAGAAAAGTTTGGGACTAGCAACTTTGCATACCATTTTATGACCAGATATTGAATATGTGTTTCATAATAATTTCAGTTCTTGTTCTGTTTCCTTGAATATCAGCTGGCAGTAAGCTTTGCTCATTTCCCTAAGCATGTCAGTTCCCCCCCTTCTTCTTGAGTTCCAGAGTTACAGCTTTGATCACTTCTTGATCGCTTAAAGGCTGTGAGTCAGTTATATTTCCCAGTTTGGTTGTCACTTCAAAGACATTTGAGGGGTTTTCTCCAATTGAAGGCAGCCAAGGTTTTCTTTTGACACAGTTCTTTAACATGACATAGCTGTTGCACAAACGTTTGTGTGTGTGTGTGTATCAATTTGTAGAAATGTTCAACATTCTTTGACTATCTGTATAATTGTCCTAATTATAGGTATCCTTTTCAATATAGACAAGATATTCTGCAGTATATTATTTTTTGTAAGAATGTTTACATTTTTTAAAAAAAGAAGTGGAGGTCAGATGCTAACTATGGGGGAAAAAGATTTTAATAGACATTCAGACAAATGAAGGTCCCTTTCTCCTTCTTTTTCACCATTTACTGATTTCAGTTGCATTGTCAGGTTTTATGACAGATATAGTTCCAGCATTTGCAAAGTCACATTGTGAAGCAAACTACATTTAATATGATAATATGCAAAGCATGACAAAACTGCAAGTGAACAAAAGAGCTCGTGACTTTCCGGCAACGTCAGTGTAAAGCAACAGACAACAACAACAACAAAAGATTAAAGTCGTGCTCAGTTTGTTTTTGTGTTTGTGCCTCTTCACGAGAAATAACCCCTTGGGGCTCCATCGGGCCAGTTAAGGACTTGACTTTTTCTCGTGGAATGTAGAAAATAACAATTCTAATAACAATTGAAACAAGCAGGGGCAGGGAAATGTTTGAAGAGTATCAAAATCATAAATCCTTTCCCATTGCTAATATAGAAAATTCTACCCATAGCATTTTCTTATGACTGCTTCATATACATCAACTTTCTTCAACCGGCTTTCCTCCAGATATGTTGGACTACAATCTTTATTATTGCTAGGGCTAGTGGGATGATGGAAGTTGTTTTCCAATGCATCTGGAAGGGACTGAACTAAGATATTATATGTAAAAGTTAGCAGATAGCTGGGATGGAAAGCAGCTCTTTCTGGGAGTCCATAGAGGAGCTCCTGATGCTCCTGTAATTATTATTATCATCAACATTATTATTATTAATAATACTATGCCTACTATTACTATCTGTCATCTTGTTGAACAGTTACAATAGAACAGAATAGCTTTATTGTCATTGTAATATTGCACAAGAAAATTAAATGCTTTTCCCAGCACACACCACAAAACACAACAAACCCATCCCTCCCCACTCCAAGTGGATAAGCTAGACAAGTCACATTTACCCCATGTAATTTAGTTTAATTAATTAGTTATTTTTGGGTTGGTAGTAGTGTGTAGATATGGGTTAGGCAGGGAGGAGCGTTTAAGTAGGAATGTCTAATGAATTATCTGTATAAATTTAATTTTTGATTACTGTACATGTAATCTTATGTAGTTAAAATTATATGTTAAAACTACGTATAAAATAAATATATATTAAAGACTGTTCAATATTCACATTTAGGATTGTCGCACTATTACCATGATCGTAAATAGCCCCTAAACCGAGCTTAATGGCCAGCAGCTGCTCTGAACAGAGGTCTGTTTTGCTGGAAATCAGGGCATAAAGGATGCTACTGCCACTGACCTGCACTGGAATGAAGAGTTGTAATAGAGGTCTTGCCTCTGACTATTGGCATTTATAACCTGTCTTTTCCTCAATAATGAGATTCAAAAATTAAGTCTACTTCCTCAGATGCATGAAATGCCTAGAAACAGACCTTTATGGACCAATGGTGTGTATGAACAGCCCACTTCAACATGAAATTTCAATTTTATTTATAATTCTGATTTCACAGCTTGTAGGCCCAGGTTTTGGTGATCAAGAGTCCAAGTGCACACTGAAAACTACTGTCAATTCCTGGAAATATCGGATCTGACTGTAGTGACATATGCTTAGTTACATCCAGTTTAGTTTTTTGTGCTGCACTCAGTGTGAATCTACCTTTGAGAAGTGCTCAAACTGCTGCAGCAAGATAACTGACTTCCTTGTTGTAGCAGTTCTATTGGCTGCCGATCTGTTTCTCAGTACAATAATTCAAAGTGCTGGAACCATGCCTGCCTGTTGTTCTCTTCTTCTGATGCCAAGACAGTGGTAGTTGGGATGAAGAGAGGGATGTTTTGATTCAGGCTAGTTGCACTCCTCAGTGAGTTGTTTACAATAAAAAATGTGTCCTGGAGATGGAATAGGGAATGCTTTCTGAGAGTCAGCCTTGTGAACATAGCGTCACACAGATCCCAAACTGATTTATCATTTATTAACTGAAGGAAAAGGATGAGGAATTTCAGACTGTGCCCTCTTCCACATTTGTCCATAATTTGGTGGTGGTGGTGTGGGTGTGTGTGTGTGGGTTCTGTATGGTTTTTCCTCCCCAAAATAAATTTTCTAAACATTTTAAAGTGCCATTCTTAAGACAAAGGGTGCCTCTAAATTGTAGAAGTAATATATTTTGACACAAAGTTCCTGCTAAGGCTCAGTGTTATTGAATCCTGGGATTTGTGGTCTCACAAGGTTTTTAGCCTCCTCTGCCAAAGAATGCTGGTGCCTCACCAAATTATAAATCTTGTGATTCCATAGCATTGAGCCATGCTACATTGGTGCCACACTGCATTAATTGTACAGTGTAGATGCACCCTTAATCACTGGAAGGTCTAAGCTAAAATATGTTTGTTCTTTTTGACCTCACCTTTTCATCTCTGGCTCTGCCCACCATTCAAATGCAATCCCTGCAAAATAAATAAATACATTCTGAAACTGATTTCTGGCAGTAGGAAGTTCACCATCATTGCTTGTAGAAAGACACCATGATTAGTATTACAGAATGCAGGAAATCTGATTGCAAGGAAAATTTGTGCAGGATAATCTTGGATGATAATGATATGGTGTCACCCTGATAATGTAAGTGGAAGAACAAAGAATAAATCAAAACATGCTTAGAACTTGTTCCGTTCATATAATTGCTATTATTTAATTAGATCAGGCTAAAACTTTGGGACAAGTAAGTATTCAAAACAACCATTGTGAGAGTGCCAACAAAGAATATGTTGAGCACAGGCATCAGGCAAATTTGTTAGCAGATCTACAAACTGAAAGAGACAAGAGTTTCTGAAGAGTGAGAGAGACAGAGAGAAATATTATGGGAGAAGTGAATGCTGTTAAATGGCTGAAGCAAGAACATTTGTTTTTCTTAAAAAAGAAAAGAAAAGGCTAAAATAGCAAATAAAAATAAGATGCTGTGCAACGTTGAAAGAGACCACTGGAAAGAGCTGATAGAAATATAACTCCAGTTTTACAGAATTGCAAAATATAATGCAATCATGTATGGGCAATCCAAGCACAGTAAAGATTCAATTTTCAATTTTGGGACCTTCTGAAGATGAAGGGGTTCTCACTGTCACCTGGATGTTTAAAATCTCCCCCCTCCCTTCCTTAACTACTTGGACTTGTGAACGTAACTCTGATACTGACCATACATTTCTGGTCTTCTGGGCTGACTTCAACCATTTTTTAAAAGCATATACGTGCCAACTAGGCTCCGATTAGTGCAACCTGGGTAACTAGTAGGTCCAGCAAGCCTAAAGTTTGTTCACCTCACACCTCAGTCTTGTGTCTAGTTTCCCTCAATAAACTTCCTCAAGTCTTATGAAAGATTGAAAAATCGTAAAACAAGAAATGAGATGTATAAATATTGCAGTATCGCAAGAGGGTGAGTGAGCTAAAGTGGGCAGGAATAGGTGCAGCTGGACTGTAGAGACACTGTCCTGCTGCTACCATGGGCTGGGACCCAGTTTTTGGTGATCAATTTCGATTTGTATACCGTCCTTCCAGATTGGTTCAGGACGGTTTACAGCATATCGAACTACAACAGCAACACAATATAACAATGAAGTATAAAACAGTTAAGACAATCTATAACCAGATGGTTAAAGGCTAAAAGCCTGTCAGAAAAGTGCAGTTTTGCAAGCTTTCTGAAAAGCCAACAGCTCGCTTATTTCTTGAACTTCCAGTGGTAACACATTCCATAGGCTTGGTGCTATGGCAGAAAAAGCCCTCTGTCTGGTTGATGACAGGTGAATGGTTCGTAGGGAAGGAATCTACAAGAGGTTTTGATCCTCAGATCGAAGGGATCTCTGGGGAACATATGGGAATAGGCTGGTCCCTCAAGTACACCAGTCCCAGACCATGTAAGGCCTTAAAGGTCAAAACCAACACTTTGAAGATGATCCGGTGCTCAATTGGCAATCAGTGCAGTCGCTGCAGAGTTGGAGTAATATGAGCCCTGGCCGGCACTCCAGCTAGAAGTCTCGCTGCTGCGTTCTGCACCAGTTTAAGCTTCCGGATGACTGACAAAGGAAGACCAATGTAAAGGGCATTACGAGATGCCCGTCGCCTGGATCATCATGGTCAGGTCATTTCTGGAGAGATAAGGCACCAGCCGTCTAGTCTGTCGCATGTGGAGAAAAACAGATCTGTTGACAGCCGAGACTTGACCCTCCGTTGTCAGCAGCGGGTCTAATTGGACCCCTAGACTCTTTACTAAGGATGACGGGCATAGTGCCTCGCCGCCCAGAGTAGGCAGCGGGAGCCCACATCCCCCCGGGTGACCCAGCCAAAGGATCTCCGTCTTTGATGGATTCACTCTCAACCGGCTGGCTCGTAGCCAACCAGTCACGGCTTCAAGGCATATGGGGCCAGTTCAGAGTATTTGTGCAGTGAAATGGCCTCACAATAACTGGCAAGTGTAGATGATCTCAAGAAAGCTATAGCCTTGAGAGTGCGAGACCTCCAGATAACTTATTCATAGATTCACCATAAGTTGAGGCCTACTTGATGGCAAAAAAGAAAAGAAAAAGTACTATAACAACAAGAACAAAAGAGGATGAAAACCAAAAATACTATAACAACAACCTCTGAGGATGCCTGCTATAGATGCAGGCGAAATGTCAGGAGAGAATGCTTTTAGAACATGGCCATATAGCCCAAAAAACTTACAACAACCCGGTGATTCTGGCCATGAAAGCCTTTGACAATATAACAAAAGATTAATTGTACTCCTTCAGGACTGCATCATCTAATTCTGATGTGTGCATACTTCCTAGCAATGAAATTTATGGGGTAAATAACACTCAAAGTAAAGGATTCTGAAATTTGTATTTATTTTTTGTACTACAACTCTGAGAATCCACTCAGCCTGTGGCCACTTGGTTGATGGATTCTGAAAGCTGTAATATGAAGAATAACTTTCTTAAGCTCTGCTTATGGATTTGGGTCAATTCCTCTTTGCACAATGCTCCTCCTCCTAAAAGCAATGGGAAAGAAAGAGAAATCATAAATGAAAGCTAGTTTTGCACTGGGCATTGATTCTATTCTTACTGATTTCTTACAGATCAAGTTAATTGGTCTTCACTGTTACAGATTTGTCTGAGGCTATGAAGCAAAATGAACTGCTGTGTGATGACTGTCATACTTTATGTTCTGATTAAATCATTTTGTTTCGCTTTCCTATCCCCACGATTCATTTATTTACCTTTTATTTTTATGACCTGGAGGAATATTGTCTGCTTTAGATCTTTCGTCTCTCTCCATTAATAAAATTGGTGTTAATGATTTCCTGTTGTGAACAGACACCCATTTTGATGTTTATCCATCTTCAAGGGATATACGTCCTTAGGTTTTGTGATCTGAATATAACTGCACTGTGACATAATTCTAAAGAGGTGTATTAAAGAAGACAGAAACCACTGTGTGGATAATCAATTAGATTTTAGCATTCTTCTGATGTGTGCTTCAAGTTAGAAAACGTAAAGAAATTTCTCTGCAATGGAAGCAATACTGGTGATGACTACTGATGTTGAACCTTCCCTTCTGTTTCTAGCTTTAGGATAAATAAACTGTAAACTTCCATGTTTTCACAAACTTGGTGGCATGGTAGTAGCAGGGTCCAACTCCATGTGGGTGTTTTTAGGGTGTGTGAGAGAAGTCCAGTGTATCTCTCTGCCCCATGCAAAGTTACCACCTCATTGTATACATTTTTCAGCCACATTAAAGTCCAGCAAGTTTTCGTTTATTTGATAATTCAAATTATAGTTCTCTGTATGAAATTTAGATTATAGCCCCAGGACAGCTATCTGTAATGGGTTACAATCATCTTATGGAAATGTGAAATTACAAGATATGTTTAATTGCAATGTCATTGGTTGAAGGCAATGTCTTAGTTTCACACACATTTTTTTCATATGGAAAATTCTATTCCAATCCCTGGTATCTCTTCCTTTATCAGAGTTAACCAAACAATTCCCTGGTTTATGACACTGAAGAAGGATCATAATCAATGATCTGCCCTATAAAGCAGCTGTCTGTGGTTGGAACAAACACTGTGTCTATTTTGTAAAATGCTCTTCAGAGAGCTATGGATTTTCTTATGTAATGACTGTCACTCTAGAGGAGTGGTTCTCAACCTGTGGGTCCCCAGATGATTTGACCTTCAACTCCCAGAAATCCTAACAGCTGGTCAACTGGATGGGATTTCTGGGAGTTGTAGGCCAAAACACCTCTTCCTCCAGCTTTCCTCTTGTCTTTGGCTTACTGCTGTTGCTGCAGGGGCGGTCCTACAAGGTAGGCCAAGTAGGCGGCCGCCTAGGGCGCCATCTGGGAAGGAGGCGCCATCCTGGCCGCATGGGGCGCCATCCTGGCCCTGCTGATGTTCCTCAGACAGCGCCGCAGCTGCCTGCTTTTGGGCCCCGGCCTTGTGTGCTCCGACGCCGCTTCTGGGCATGCGCGGAGGTTTTCACGCAGGCGCAGTTGCTCCAGAGCTGAAGTTGAGCGCATGTTTGCAGGGAAGGAGAAAAGAATCAGTGAAGGAATGAATGAAGGGCTTTCCTCCTCCTCCTCCTCCTCTGTGACCTCTTCTCTCCCTCCTTCCTTCCTTCGGCACTATTTCTGTCTAGACCTGAGGGGCCTGAGGCTATGAGGAGTTGTGGGAGTTGGAGTCCAAAACACCTAGAGGGAGGGCCCAAGTTTGCCCAGGCCGCGCTGCCTGTATTCGACCTTATTTGAACATTTTGGCTGTTTTTCTATTTACATTTACATTGGGATCCTAATTTTGGACTTATGGGAGACTCCTATGGATTATGAGACGGGTGGTAGGTAATATATTCTGATTTCGATGCATTTACATTGCATTTCTTGTTGATTATTATACAGTTCTGCTTAATATTGTCATACAATATAATACAAATACAATATAACAATAGAATAATGATATATTTTATATTACATGTAATATTATAAACAATATTGAAGTAGTGGTATTGTACAAAATAGTAATATATAATCTTTTATTTTACTTTTTTTGGGGTTATTTGAGTTTTATAGGAGTAATGAAAATATTTAGTAGAGGATAATTTTATTTAAATAAATAATTTTATTTATTATTTTATAATAATAATAATATAATAGAATGTTATATTATATTATGTCAATATAGTATAATATAATTATATTGTAATGTAGTATAATATAATTATGATATAATATAGTATGAGTATGATGTAATATATTGTCTATACAGTACATTGATACAATATAATACTACTAATGGTATTGTGATATTATAATTGTATATTTGTTTTACATGGGGGGGAAATGTTTTTTGGGGGGGGCGCCAAAATAATGTTCGCTTACCATTTAAAATTACCTTAGACCGCCCCTGTGTTGCTGCATCCTGAGTTCAAAGTGCAAAAATAGTTTGGGCTCAATTAAAAACAGTGGGTCCATGCAAAAACAATTCCTACTTCTCCTAGCATGTATATTTTTCCTCATTAAAAACTTTTGCTAATCTAACCACAGTCTGATGTTGCTTGGCCACATATGTCCTGATTTTCATTTGTGAAAAGTTTTGAGAGGGTGCAACATGCTTTCAAAAAATGAATGTTTTGAATGAAATGGATTTTAATAGGCTATTTGATTTTTAAAGTGATTTCTTTTAAGTTGCTGTTCATGTTATTGCCAGATCAGTCAAACTTAAGTTTATCTTTTCTGAATTTTTATTACCATTTTCATAGTTGGACATGAGTTTGCTCCTTTTTCTTGAAACTGCATATGTTGGCATGGATTTTTTTGCAACAAGAATTCTAAATCTGAGTGTAGCTCAGAAGTAGACTTCCACATGATCAGGATTACCAACCATACAGGAGTTCTGGCTGAATATTCATCTTTGGTGAAATCATCCATACCAGTGGGTGGTGAGAGCCCATTCTCTTGTCAGTGTGTAGAGCCCCTTTCATGGGATTAGGAGCACCCAGAGGTGCAATGGGTTAAACCCTTGTGCCGGCAGAACTGCTGACTGAAAGGCCAGTGGTTCAAACCGCTGAGTGGGGTGAGCTCCCGTCTTTCAGCTCCAGTTTCTCATGCGGGAACATGAGAGAAGCATCCCTCAGGATGGTAAAACATCCGGGGTCCCTTGAGCAAAGTCCGTGCAGATGGCCAATTCTTGCACACCAGAAGTGACTTACAGTTTCTCAAGTCACTCCAGACATGGAAAAATTGGATTAATTGCTAGATTAAACCAGTAGCCCAGAGTTTTTTTTAAATTTCATTGCCCATAACAACACAATCAATTTTCATTCATATCTATCCAAAGTGTGTAATGGATAATATGCATTTCTGCCATTGTGGCACAAATTCAGACTGAAGTTGGGTTGTAGTAGGTTTTTTGGGCTGTATGGCCATGTTCTAGAAGTATTCTCTCCTAGATGCAGGTAAAACGTCAGGAGAGAATACTTCTAGAACATGGCCATAAAACCCAAAAAACCTACAACAACCCAGTGATTCTGTCCATGAAAACCTTTGACAATATGTCAGACTGAAGTTGCTACCACCTAGTAAGGCTATGGATAAAAAGAAGAGAGATGGGAGAAGTTCAAATGTGGTGACTGGAAGAGCAGGGGGAATAAAGATACAGGTAATCTCTGGAAGCTCCACAGCACATGAGAGCATTCAAGAAAAAAAGTTGTCATCTGAGCCAGTCCAGCTATTTGAATCATTTTTTTCTGATTGATCAGTTCCAAACATTCTTTTTAACAAAGAAGCCCAAGGTCTGAGACCTCTCCCGCTTTTCATTATTCCCTATCTCACTATGAACACTGCTGTGTTTCTAAGCCAATAGATAAACACAGAGAAACAGAAGTTGATGAGTGCAAGAGATTTGCATATTTAATAATTTTATATTAGCCTGTAAGATGAGACATACATGGAGTTATATGCTGTCGTGTTTCCCCAAATTTGTGCTGAACTGATGTCATCGTGATTGAATTCACGTTGCAAGGTGAATAGAAGTTCCTTATCTAACACTCATGATCAATTTAATAGAGGGGGAAAGGAAGCTAATTGCTTTATGTACTTGAATGGAACTATGAAATACGTGATTGCTACCCATTTTCAGCATTCTTGATATTGAGCTTCTCCCAGGGCTAACCACTGCAGTAGGTAAAGCATCACATTTAGTAACCAACGTGAACAGAGATGGGGATGGTATATCCTGCAAAGTCCCTTGCTGTCCATTTTTTTGTTCCACACATGTCCTTATGTCCTTCACAAGCAACTTTTGTCATATTTCTTGACCCCAGGATGCTTAGGCTTAAGAAAGCATTAATTGGGGGTGATCTAGAACCTAATTTCAAGGTCTATATCTGTTGTGGAATAGGGTTCCCTTGGGCTTAAGACAGCTCAGGGATGCAAAAATATGCCCAATTTCCCTCTAAAGCCCCTGAGAAGTTGGGGGAATTTGGGAGCAAAAACAACAACAAAACAAGCAAACAACACCCCTCTCCCAAAATCCCTTCTTTCTTTCAAAATCCCTCCAAAATCACCTGGGGAACAATGTTGCTTCATTGTCTCCTAACACTTATCATTGTCAAATATTATTCTCTTAAGACATGGCACTGTTGTTTTCTGTTGGAAAACAGATCTCAGTGCACTAAAATACCTAAGATACACAGGCTCCTTGTTTCATTTGCAATGGAGGACATTGTCCCACAGCTGGTCCAGTTAGGCACCCTGTCCTTTGCCTCAAGGAGGAACATATCTTGAGCTAGCTCTAATATCTTCTCAATGAGAGTTATCTCTACAGATATGTAAAATTGGATCTATCTGAGAGACTAAAATAAAGGATATTTATTTTAGATCTATTGTAAATGGCTTGATCTAGAAACCCATGTGGTTCTGTGCACACAAGATATTTTCCGTTCTTGGCTGGCAGAGGGAGCTAAATCATGCATGGAAACATCAGCACGTGGATCATCTCTCTTTGTTAAAATGAATGAGAGAGCAATTCCAGCCAGCTAAGTTCAGTATATTCATCAGAGTTACTCACACTAAGAACAGATTGCTGAAGTGGAGTGAGACAGCGGACTAGAAACATTTAGTCATGATTAGTTCCGATTGAAATCAATTGTACTTAACTTAATGATGAGCTTGTGGGGGAGCTGCAACCCAGTACAGGCTTACTGTCATGAGGTTCTGTGCAATACAGCGTGACTTACTTTTGAACAAGAACACACAGGATTGTGCAATTGGTCCAATTGATTTAAATGGGCCAAGATATTATGTGTGCTTTCTGCTTCCTGGAAGTCAAATTCTATGCCTTAAAATCCTATTGGCAATATCCCTCTTTTGGATATTAAATATATCCTTTTTGGACATCAAATACCCTCCTGCCTCTGCCAGGAAATGGCTATAGAAGTGAGCGCTTGTGCATGGAAGCTGGTGTGGGGGATACTCCCAAATACCTCCTTTGTAACACCCTCCCCAAATTGTCACCAATGTGTGGGTTGTACCCACCTGAATCTCTCTATCATCACAACTGCTGTATAGGCTGAATTAGAGAATTTATGTATTTATTTTTGTATCAGAAGTGAACCGAGGGTACAGTTGTAATGTATTTAGAAAGCACAACGTTTTTAAACTTTGCCTTATATTAAATGCCCTTTGACCAGTGGCTGGCCACTTGGAGTGCCTCTGGTGTTGCTACAAAAAGGTGCCTACATGTGGCAGGGCTCAGACTACACTGTAACATGTGGTCTGCGGTTTGCTCTTCTCCACATTTGCATATTGTGGACTCCACTTTGTAGCCCCATTTATTAAGGTTGGTTCTGCATGTCATTGCGCAATCTGTTCAGTGCCTTCCACGTTGTGCCCAGGGGGGTGTCTCTCATTTGGTATCAGCCACTGATTGAGATTCTGTGTTTTAGCCTGCCACTTTTGGTCTCTCACTTGCTGAGGTCTTCCTGTGAGTATCTCTGTAGATCTTAGAAAACTACCGTGTTTCCCCGAAAGTAAGACAGCGTCTTACTTTCTTTTCCCCCCGAAAAGTCCCCCTACGGCTTACTTTCGGGGTACGGCTTACATTGGGCGACGGTAAACCGTACCCCCGACCTCCGCGTCACTCGGTCCCGCCTCCTCCTCCGCCGCCGCTCCCTCCCTGCGGCCGCCTCTTCTCTGATCGGAAGAGAGCCGGCTGAGGAGAGCCCTCTGTCGCCTCTGTTCCCTCCCCGAAGAGGGGCGGCAGGGGGGCGATCGCGCTCTCCTTGCAGCCCCCTTTTCGGGGAATGGAAGAGAGGTGCAGAGGGCTCTCCTCTGCACCTCTGTTCCTTTCCTCGAAGAGGGGGCTGCAGGGGGGCGATCGCGCTCTCTCCTTGCAGCCCCCTTTTCGGGGAATGGAAGAGAGGTGCAGAGGGCTCTTCTCTGCGCCTCTGTACCTTTCCCAAAAGAGGGGCTGCAGGGGCGATCGCTCTCTCCTTGCAGCCCCCTTTTCGGGAATGGAAGAGAGGTGCAGAGGGCTCTTCTCTGCGCCTCTGTTCCTTTCCCCGAAGAGGCTTGCAGGGGGCGATCGCTCTCTCCTTGCAGCCCCTCTTCGGGAATGGAAGAGAGGTGCAGAGGGCTCTTCTCTGCGCCTCTGTTCCTTTCCCGAAGAGGGGGCTGCAGGGGGCGATCGCTCTCTCCTTGCAGCCCCCTTTTCGGGAATGGAAGAGAGGTGCAGAGGCTCTCCTCTGCACCTCTGTTCCCCTTCCCGAAGAGAGGCTGCTGGGGGCGACGATCGCTCTCCTTGCAGCCCCCTCTTCGGGAATGGAAGAGAGGTGCAGAAAGCTCTCCTCTGCGCCTCTGTTCCTTTCCTCAAGAAGGGGCTGCAGGGGGCGATCACGCTCTCTCCTTGCAGCCCCTTTTCGGGAATGGAAGAGAGGTGCAGAGGGGCTCCTCTGCCCTCTGTTCCTTCCCGAAGAGGGGCTGCAGGGGCGATCGCTCGCTCTCCTTGCAGCCCCCTCTTCGGGAATGGAAGAGAGGTGCAGAAAGCTCTCCTCTGCGCCTCTGTTCCTTTCCTCGAAGAGGGGCTGCAGGGGGCGAGCGCTCTCTCCTTGCAGCCCCCTTTTCGGGAATGGAAGAGAGGTGCAGAGGGCTCTTCTCTGCGCCTCTGTTCCTTTCCCCGAAGAGGGGCTGCAGGGGGCGATCGCGCTCTCCTTGCAGCCCCTCTTCGGGAATGGAAGAGAGGTGCAGAGGGCTCTTCTCTGCGCCTCTGTTCCTTTCCCAAGAGGGGCTGCAGGGGGCGATCGCGCTCTCTCCTTGCAGCCCCCCTTTTCGGGAATGGAAGAGGTGCAGAGGGCTCTCCTCTGCACCTCTGTTCCCTTCCCCGAAGAGGGGGCTGCAGGGGGGCGATCGCTCGCTCTCCTTGCAGCCCCCTCTTCGGGGAATGGAAGAGAGGTGCAGAAAGCTCTCCTCTGCGCCTCTGTTCCTTTCCTCGAAGAGGGGGGCAGGGGGCGATCGCGCTCTCTCCTTGCAGCCCCTTTTCGGGAATGGAAGAGAGGTGCAGAGGGCTCTTCTCTGCGCCTCTGTTCCTTTCCCCGAGAGGGGCTGCAGGGGGCGATCGCGTGCTCTCCTTGCAGCCCCCTCTTCGGGAATGGAAGAGAGGTGCAGAGGGCTCTCCTGCGCCTCTGTTCCCTTCCCTGAAGAGGGGGCTGCAGGCGATCGATCGCTCTCCTTGCAGCCCCTCTTCGGGAATGGAAGAGAGGTGCAGAGGGCTCTCCTCTGCGCCTCTGTTCCCTTCCCCCGAAGAGGGGCTGCAGGGGGCGATTGATCGCTCTCCTGCAGCTCCCTCTTCAGGGAATGGAAGAGAGGTGCAGGGCTCTTCTCTGCGCCTCTGTTCCCTTCCCGAAGGGGGCTGCAGAGGGCGATCGCGCTCTCCTTGCAGCCCCCTTTTTCGGGGGAATGGAAGAGAGGTGCAGGGGCTCTTCTCTGCGCCTCTGTTCCTTTCTCCGAAGAGGGGGGCTGCAGGGCGATTGCACTCTCTCCTTGCAGCCCCCTTTTCGGGAATGGAAGAGAGGTGCAGAGGGCTCTTCTCTGCGCCTCTGTACCTTTCTCCAAGAGGGGCTGCAGGGGGCGTCGCGCTCTCCTTGCAGCCCCCTTTTGGGGGAATGGAAGAGAGGTGCAGAGGGCTCTTCTCTGCGCCTCTGTTCCTTTCCCCGAAGAGGGGCTGCAGGCGTCTCGCGCGCTCTCCTTGCAGCCCCCTCTTCGGGGAATGGAAGAGAGGTGCAGAGGGCTCTTCTCTGCGCCTCTGTTCCTTTCCCCGAAGAGGGGCTGCAGGGTCGATCGCGCTCTCCTTGCAGCCCCTCTTCGGGAATGGAAGAGAGGTGCAGAGGGCTCTTCTCTGCGCCTCTGTTCCTTTCCCAAAGAGGGGCTGCAGGGCGATCGCGCTCTCCTTGCAGCCCCCTCTTGGGAATGGAAGAGAGGTGCAGAGGCTCTTCTCTGCGCCTCTGTTCCTTTCCCCGAAGAGGGCTGCAGGGACGATCGATCGCTCTCCTTGCAGCCCCCTCTTTGGGAAGGGAACAGAGGCGCAGAGAAGAGCCCTCTGCACCTCTCTTCCATTCCCGAAAAGCTGCAGAAAACCGCGCGATAAGCCCCCTGCAGCACAGACTCATCAGGAAAGAAGGGAGGGGAGGGAGGGGAAGAAAGCCAGAAGCATGGCAAAGCGCCGTTGCGTCAGAGCGACGCGCGTCGTCGCTCTGCCCGGCCCTCTCCCTTCTCCCTCCCTTTCTTGGAGAAAGGAAAGGAGGGTGAAAAGAGCCGGGGCGGGGCAAGCGACGACGCGTCACTCTGACGCAGCGCACGCTTTGCCATGCTTCTGGCTCTCTTCCCCTTCCCTTGGAGGCCTGGCAGAAAGGAGGTGTGCCGCGGAGGTGTGCCGCGCCGATGGGCCGGTTCCCGGCGGCGGCGTGGGCGTGGCGATGAGGTATGGCTTACATTCAGGGTGCGGCTTACATTAGCCGACCCCTGACACCCCGATACGTCTTACAATCGGGGATGTCATACTTTCGGGGAAACACGGTATTTCTTGATTTAAGGTGTTGCCATGCTGCCTGATAACTGAACATGGGATGGGCCAGAGATGTCACTGCCTTGATTCTTTCATTACTGGCTACTACTTCCTAGCAGA
The DNA here is from genome assembly GCA_030556195.1 of Anolis apletophallus. Classification (NCBI taxonomy): domain Eukaryota; kingdom Metazoa; phylum Chordata; class Lepidosauria; order Squamata; family Anolidae; genus Anolis; species Anolis apletophallus. Next base: position 116,809,333 of record JARBWK010000003.1, on the reverse strand, counting down.
TGTCAGGTGGTGCAATAATTAGAGGATTAATCTCAAGCAACTAAAATATCTAAACTCCCCCCCCCCTTTCTACTCTCTCTATACGATATATGCACTATGTTAATGCCCCCACCCCATTTTGGTGTATATGCTATCTTCTTTCTCAGGAAAGAACTAAGTTTCACACGCAAACACACACACAAAGTTGAGATAGGGAGATGCTCAGGAGATGCTTACTCAAAATATGAAAATATAAATATTCTCAAAATGGGTAAATCCTTCTTCAGGAGTTCTGGAAAGGAATGCATTTCCCTCCATCCAAGAGAAGCACACTTTGCTCTTTTTTCTGCCATCAACAACTATCGCATTACAAATACATCTTAATATGCTTTCTTTACCTGTTTGACGGCAGGCATGTAGCGATGGCTACACTTATAAGTCTAGTCGGAAAGATGTGGTTTTCCAGCCTAGTGGTCATGGACAGATCCAGCCTAGTGGTCATGGACAGACACCAGGGGTTCCTGCTGACCAGGGTCAGAACGGGGGTGAAGGGTGGCCAGATGGGTACGGGTCTGCAGATGAAGAATTAGCCTGGGATGATGGATGGTTACATGGGTATGGGCCTGAAGGTGGGGATAATGATGACTCCATGGAAGTTAGTTCTGAAGCAGACAGTGAGAGGCCCAGCGACCTTGATTCTCACGAGAATTTCTCCACTCCCTTGTCAGACGAGCAGGATAGGGAGGATCAAGTTTCCCAACATGATAACATTGCACCTGGGGCGGCTAATGAGCAGGAATTTGACAGGAGGGCTAGCATCAGATCCTCCCGGAAAGATTGGGCTTTGAGGAAGGGGTTGCATTGGTCTCATAGAACATGGTTCTCTTTATTAGATTGTGCCCAGGGGATTCTAGTCAGACCTGAAGCTACGTTTAGCTTGAAAGAACTTGGGTCCTGGGTTTCAAGTTCTTGTCGACCGCAGGAGCGGTTTGCCTTGCCTATGCAACCTTGTTCTCCATGGGATTTTATGCCAGCTTGTGCTACCACTGTTTTGGAACTATTTGAAGTGCCTTTTGCCTTGGATTGAGTTACCTTGCATCTTTCTACTTTTGGACTATTTCTTATTCTAAATAAAAGTACATTTATAGCATCTGCCTGGTGTGTGTGATCTAGGGGGGACTGCAGCGATCTGAGGTGCAACAAAAGGTTTTGCTTTATTCATTGGAAAATGCACTTTGAAAAAAATATTATGTACCAAAAAAGCAGGTGGAAGAGTGGATGTAAGAGGGTTCTGTTGTTCTAAAAGAGATGTACAGTAATAGCGCGCGCACACACAAACCTAGTGAAGAAAATTCACAATGGAACTTCTGTGTTTTCTTTTTCTCTTTCTCTTTTTCTCTTTTTCCAATGTCAAAAGTTCCACAGACAATTAGCTTCAAATGCAGAACTACATCAGCTGCCTCTTCAAAGTCAGGCTGTAAACACTTTAGTGCTGTGTTCTTTTTGTCCTTAACCTTTTTTTCCTTTCCTGTTTTTTTGGAAACACTGTCTGTAAACATAACACAATTATTATTGAGTTTCGATGCATACAAAACTGCCAAGACTTTCTTCTTTGAAAACCTGGGCTGAAAGCTTTTTAATAGTAAAATGTGAGGGGAAAAGAAGTACTCGCCATTTGGTTAAGCTGAAATAATCATTGGAGAGCAATGCCAGCTGAAAGAGATTGAGGAGGCAAGTCTCTACATGCCTACCAGGAAGTAAAGATGCATTGAAAACACTGGACGGGTTCGAATAAAAATGCAGAGGATTGTACTAAAAGACTGTTTTCCTTTTACACCAACTGACCACCTCCAAAGGAAGTGTATGTAAAATAAATATATACATGAAAGTTATTTTAAGATGATGATAACAATAATAATAATAATAATAATACTTTTAGTGTCAGGAGCGACTTGAGAAACTGCAAGTCGCTTCTGGTATGAGAGAATTGGCAATCTGCAAGGATGTTGCCCAGGGGACGCCCAAATGTTTTTTTTGATGTTTTTACCATCCTTGTGGGAGGCTTCTCTCATGTTCCCGCATGGAGCTGGAGCTGATACAGGGAGCTCATTCACACTCTCCCCAGGTTGGATTTGAACTGGCAACCTTCAGGTCAGTAACCCAACCTCCAAGTCATCAGTCCTGCCAGCACAAGGGTTTAACCCACTGCACCACCGGAGGCTCATAATAATAATAATAATAATAATAATAATATAAAAATAAAAAACAGTGGGCCCTCCTGATTTGTGGGTTGCAATCCATGCATTCTAACCACTATGGATCTTCATATTGTATGGTATTAGATGATGGTGACATGAACATAAACATACTGGAATATACACATTTATGGCACCACCATTTAATAATATGGGACATGAAAATCCATTTTTAAAATATACACATGGAACCAAATCCCTATGGATGCATCAAGCCCACTATATACACAACCTCAAAACTATTTATAGTTTACAAAAATAATATTTTTCATACAATAATTAATCTTATATTACTTGACTTAAAGCTCATATTTCATGAAGTAGGATAGGGCAATTCCAATTCCACACACTTCCCACTGTATAATCTACAGAGAAATAGAACTGTAATGTAATCCTTGTAGGAAATCAGAATCTGCATAGTAGAAAACAGTTCCACAGACTTTAGTAATTTGTCATGCATGCGTGCGTGCGTGTGTGTGTAGAGGGAGAGATTGGATTAAGAGTATCTGAAAGAATTCACCTATGTGAATCTGTTTGGGGTTTAAGAACCTCAGCTGTGGGTTTTTCTTGGTCCTATCATAGTCACAAGAACAAACATGCTGTAGTGCAGGGGTGCTCACACTTTTTCAGCATGGGAGCTACTGATTAAAAAACCAAGTCCCAAAGATCACCTGCCCAGAAATGTAAAACGTATAACTATTTTCTTATTTATTTATTTATATTTATTATTCATTTTTATGTACCGCTCCTTCCAGCAGGCTCGGGGCAGTTTACATAAAATGAAGTTATAAAACATCAACATTTCAATTTAATAACAACAATATAAAACAGAGCATAAAAATACATCCAACCACCCCATTTCTCCCACACTGCCATATTGCCACACATATTATCAGCCAGAAAGTAAGAAGAGAGGCTGTTGAACTGCAAGGCCATTTAATACTCAGCAAGGTAAACAAAGGGGCATGCAAAAATACATCCAACCACCCCATTTTCCCACATTTCCATATTCCCCAACATATATTTCTCAAGGAAAAAAGCAAGCAGAGAGGCTTTGGAGCTAAAAGGCCATTTTTAAACATTAAAAATAAAAAGGGGCATGCCACAGAACAATCAAGCACCCACCCCAAAGTAAAAAGACTGACCTTTGAGATGCGGTAAGGAAATGACCCCAACGCGTCCTTCTTCTCCTCCGTCGTTGCTCCTATTTCCACGCCACCAGCATGCGTGCTGCCTCCAAGAGCTCACGAGAAGTCTGAGAGGCAGAATGGGCGCTTCTGCGCATGCGCGCAGGGCCAGCCATGCATCGTGTCATCCAGGCCCGCCCCCTTTGGTCTCCTACGACTCTGAGTGGCTGGAGAAGGATGGAGGGAGGAGGAGAAATCCAAAAGAGGGGGCCCATTCTGCCTCTTGGACTCTGGAGCTTTTGGAGGCAGCGCACGAGCAGGGAGCGGGGAGGAGCAACGACGGAGGACTTCTTTGCAGCGTGCAGGGGTGCATGAAGAGGACCAACAGCAAAAAAACCTGGTCAGGGGCCTGAAGATCACCAGGATGAGGCCCGAAGATCACCCTGGTGATCGCGATCACCATTCTGAGCACCCCTGCTGTAGTGATTTAACTGTGATTCTGGAAACCAGGGATTGATTCCCTGCATGGCCTTGGGTGAGTTACATACTCTGAGCCTCAGAAACCCCATGACAGAGTCACAATAGAGCCACTATAAGTACAAAATGACTTGAAGATGCACAATAACAAAAATAACCACAGTCATAGGAAAATTTGCTGCAGACATAGGAAAGTGGCTAGTGCCATTATGTAAAGCTTCTAGACCTACTCATTTAGGCTTGATCTATGCTGCCATATAATTCAGTTTCTGAATCCAGATTATCTGCTTTTAGGTAGATTATATGAATCAACACTGCCATATAATCCAGTACAAAACAGATCATCTGGATTCAGAAACTGGATTATATGGCAGTGTAGATGGAGCCTTGAACAGGACTTTGGTGTGCCTTACCTATCTTCATGGCTGTGTTTTGAATGCTTTTAAAACTAATTTAAAATAGAGCTTTGAATAAAATTGCTTACTGGATTGTTCAAAAACTTTTACACTGTAAATTATTTTAGCTGCAGTTGATTTTATGCTGTGCTGTAAGGTGCACTGAGTCCCACATATGGGAAAAGGGTCAGAATAACAAAGACAGACAGATAAAAAGAAAAGAATCAACAAAAACCACACAAGTCAAAAATTTTCTGACCAGAAACTACCCAAGACAAAAAATATCCCAAGCATTTAGATTTACTGCATGTCCCGGGCCCCAGGAAAGTACGCCTCGAGTCCACGAGACGTAGGGCCTTCTTCATCTCTGCCCCTGACCTATGGAACTCTTTGCCTCCCCACATGAGGGCCATGCGCGACTTGAGGCCCTTTGCTCAGGCACTTAAGACCTGGCTTTTTAGCAGAGCTTTTAATGTTTAATACAGTCTACATCAGGGATACCCACACTTTTTCAGTATGCAAGCTACTTTTAAAATAACCAAGTCAAAAAGATCTACCTTTTTCCGCCGCTGCGCGTGCGTTCCTACCACCCGCGTGCCTCTCCTTCCGCCCGCGCGGCATTGCGGGAACGAGGGAGCGCAAAGCGGGGCCTCCAGAGGCCCCGCCTCGCGCTCCGCCGTGCCTCTCCTCCCGCCCGCGCGGCATTGTGGGAATGAGGGAGCGCGAGGCGGGGCCTCCTCCCTGCCTCTCTCTCATCTGGAAGCAGCCGTGCAGCCCCCACTGCTGACGAGAGAGAGGCAGGATGGAGGCCCCGCCTCATGCTCCCTCGTTCCCGCAATGTCCCGTGGGTGGAAAGAGCGCTGCACACAGGCAGAAGCGCCCCATCTGGCTGCAATCAACCTGATTTGGACTCGCGATTGACTCGTCGATCGCGATCAACTTTGTGGGCAGCTCCGGTCTACATGGTTACTGCTGTACGTTCTTATGCAATGTTTTATGTAAATCGCCTGGAGCATTTAATGGAGGGCAATTAATAAGTGAGAAATTGAATTGAATTGAATTGATCACTGGTCACAGAAATCCTTTTTTATCCAAGACAATATAATGTATGATGGAAAACATGTCCTTTCATTTTAGGATGAGAATCTGAATGTGAGTTGTCATTAAATGGACATTCATTGGGAGTGAGCACTGAATTCTATGGAATAGGAAAACATTTTACAACCACCCCTTTGGTTGTGGGGCATTTTTGTACCACGAAACACTGGAATTCACAGCACAGTATGAAATTATATCATCATGCTAACACTGTAAAAATGTTTTCAATTCCTGGGACATGGAAAGTGCTCTAAAAATCTCACGGGTAAAAGCAGCCAAAATGTCTCAAATTTACCACAATATTTATGGAAAGCAAAGGAAGATATCCATTTGTAAGAATTAGCAGTTAGAGATAATATTTTTTAAAGTTAGGAGTAAACACACCTTGAATTGCCGCTTTACTAGGAAAACATGGGTGTTTAAATACATGTATGCAAATAGTTTAGCTTGCCAAACTCCTGTTGCCCATTTTCCATCAGAAGAAGGTGTTTTATGCAGAATTCCACTCAAGGACACGCCCACTAAAACCATAAAACTCTGGATACAGCTTAATGTTTCTCACTGTTAGTAATCAATACGAAGTCAAAACTATTTAGGTGTCATAAAGTCTGCAGATATATCCTAGCTGTGATGGGTGTCCTAATGGTGCATGGTGGGAACATGTGTTTGAGGCCTTAAATCAGAGTATCACATTTTGTTTATTTCACTTTAAGGCCTCAAAAGTGTGCTCTTGCACTTGTTCGTGCCATGTTGCCATCAAGACACCATGCTTTTGCGGTGCCTCCAATTCATGTTAAATGGTCAGTGTAGATATGCCTTTAGATAAATGAGACAGATATTCATGTGTATGATGGCATCAGCAAAAGTTTGCATTTTAGGAGAGAATTCTCAGCCAAAGAGTTTTTTGGGCCTACCCAAATGTGAAATCCTAGAATTCCACAGGTGGTTTCCACTGGGCAATTAAAGTGGGATAATAGCACTCTAGCAATGTAGTGTGATAAGGCCCTAAAGGTCCCAACTTGCCATTCAAATGATGTAGATAGTAGAAGCCGTATACTATAATAATTCCTTCTAGGCCTTCATGCTGGTATTCCATGATGCTTCATAAAAGAATAATAATCCAAGAATGCCTTCTTTAGACAAATGAAATAAATTTTAATTGTAATAATAATTTGAAATTTGTAGCTCGGAATACTCAAGGACATGGAGATCCAAGCTGGTCTACCTATTAGTAGGTGTGATATAGGAGTAAGAAGGTGTTGAAGGAAAATATTTGTATTAAAGCTGAGAATAGCCAAGAAAGCAACTGTTACTAGCTCAGCAATATGTCATAATGAATAGTATCAAAGGCTGCCGAGGTAATTAAAAAGCAATAGGTCAGTCACATTGTGACAACCTGATAAGTTTTAAAACTTATTAATAATTCAAAAAAATGGATTTTTGAGAAAAATTTGCTGTGAGGTTATCAAAAAAATTGTTGTTTAACACCAGGTCCCCAATGTCTTAACTAGGCACAGAAGGAGAAAGGTCAAGGTGATAATTTAAGTGATTAGGAGATAATGGTAATTTATTTATGATAAATGAGTAATAACACCACAAATCCAGGCAGATAAAACCAAGTTCCAAACAAGACATAGACTCACATGTCTTCAGTAACTTGATTAAATATTTGTATATTTTTTTAACCAACAGACTATTGTGTACACATATATGTGTGCCTGTCTGAACTTTATAAAGAGTTATGCATACGTTAAATCTGAAAAACAGTATTATATATATGTTTACTCAGAAGTAAGTCTGGCCTCATGCAATAAGGACTGTTTCAGTGATAGTACATCTGTCATGTTGGCTTACCTTACTCATACAACAAGTTCTTAAATGTTGAGACAAATCATGGCCATGTTATTTCTTATAAAACAAAACCAAGATATATTTTCAAGGCATGATTTTAAAAAATACTGAGCTTTAAAAATGTGTTAGATTTCCTGTAAGCCTTCCTAAGAGATAACTTTCTCACTTTTGAAAATAGGAGACAGAAGATAGATTTTTGTTGTTCTTGTTCAAGTGTGTTTGATGAAAGTTCTGCTGCTCATCTGCCTTTTAGTTTTCACCTTTCCAAGCTACTGTCATATGCCTGTAAATTTGTTTGCAACATAAACATAATGTGTAAGTGAAAGACCAAGTGTTAAGAAAAGCCAAAGCTGAAGAAATGGTGTTGTATCCAGCCTCAGCCTGGTTATGTGCATAATTTGACATTGGATGGCTTTTGACTGCACCAAGCAAAGCAAGGGATTTCTGAGAAAAGAGCTCAATATAATGGCACCACAAATTTGTTTGCATGATAATGAGCAATAGGTTGTCATAAATATATGGGTATCAGTAGTTCCCAAAATTCTATATTATTTCTTTGCAAACAAGAAAACATTATCGTTCAAGTGAAAATAATAAAACATGTTCCTGCTATGTGCCCTCAGAAGCCATCTCTGTTCTTTTAGGGTTCTCAGATCTCAAAGGCCCAATCTACACTGCCATTATAATGTAGATTGAACTGCATTATATGATCACTGCAGACTCAGGCCCCTTCCACACAGCTGAAGAAAATCCTACATTATCTGCTTTGAACTGCAATATATGGCAGTATGGACTCAGACAACCCAGTTCAAAGCAGATATGGTGGCATTCTCTGCCTTGATATTCTAGGTTATATGGCTGTGTGGAAGGGCACTCAGTGGCAGTACAAACTCATATAATCCAGTTCAACTCAGATCATTTGGATTCAGAAACTGGATTATATGGTAGTGTAGATCAAATTGAAATCTCAGGGTCACAGTCCTGCCTTGGAGAGTGTATGCGCATTACCTTATTTGTTAGATATAGGGTTGCCAGTTCAGGATTGTCCTGGTCTTGTGGTTTGGAGGCCAATATCTAAGATCTAGGATGGATTCTGGTGATGCCATTAAGCATAGTGCATAAGTACTATTACAGGGACTCACGGCTTGTCATTCAAACGCACACAGGGAACGTATTTTCCTGGTTAGGCCATATACCTCAATGGAAAAGTTAACATTAGTTAAGTTATTTATTTATCTATCATACTTGTATCCTGCCTTTCTCAACCCCAAAGGGGACTCAAGGCGGCCTCACAGAAACAACAATTCAATGTTGCATTTACACATATATCAATGTATAAACAAAAACATTAAAACCAACCAATTAAAACATAACATTAAAACAATAATTAAAATCACATAACCCAGGTTATATTCCAGTATATAACATATACTGGTATATCAATAAGAGAAAATAAGAGAGATGATAAAGTTTGGATAAATGTAAACAATAGTAGCATCAAATCAAGTCACTCACCTTTTAGAATAAATATATTTGTAATTAGCATTAAATCAAAAGAAGAAATAAGATTTGGAAAATCAGAGCATTGGAACATAACAATGAATGGTAGATTTGATAGAGACTTGATATAGATATAGAGAATTAACATAATTTTTGTAGTGCTTTTTATCTATGCCTGTTTTCCTTTATGCCTTTGTTGTTTCGTTTCGTTTAACTTTGTTTTGCTTTATTTGAAATATGATATCCTCATTTAGTGTAAAATGAAATAAAACATTAATATTGAAAAGAGAACATATTGTTTTGTTTAAAGAGAAATCATAACAACAAAAGGGCTGCTCCCATATCAACGTTTTTTTTCATGTCAGGGATGACTTGAGAAACTGGAAGTCGCTTCTGGTGTGAGGGAATTGGCCATCTGCAAGGATGTTGCCCAGGGATTGCCTGGATGCTTTTAATGCTTGACCATCCTTGTGGGAGGCTTCTCTCATGTTCCCACATGGGGAGCTGGAGCTGCCAGAAGGAGCTCATCTGTGCTCTCCCCGGATTCGAGCCTCTGACCTTTCGGTCTTCAGTCCTGTCAGCACAAGGCTTTAACTCATTGCGCTACTGGGGGCTCCTCCAGATCAAAGTGAAATGGGGTGAATGTTCTTTAGTTTGTTGACTATTGATTAGTCTGAGATAAAATAGAGCTTTTACTCTGTTGAATGGTAAGTCAACACATAAGTAAATCCCAGTATCTGAAGTGAATAGGTATATTGTAGTTGAAAATTACAACGGGAGCCAGACGTTTATTGATGTGGGACAGAGAACATAAATTCTATGCTTGCTGTCAAACAACATGGAGCCATATTTAACTTTTGTTAAATCTTCATGGCCTCGGAGAACCTCAGTTCATATTCTGAGTATGTTTAATGTGTATCATCTCTTCCTTGGCTGTGTTGAATAGGAGAAGCAATCTAAAAAAAGGGCAACCTAGTAATGTTCATGTTGTATAGATATACAGCATGCACAAACGGATATATATTGTAATGCTTTCTCCTCCTAGCCTCAGGCCTGAACAGGTTGTATGAATTTCCTTTAAAAGCAACAACAATGCTGTTTTAGTATTAAAAAAAATTCTGGGAGCTATTAAGAAGGAAGGCCAGTAACATAATATACAGTCAGTAATGGGGGCACAGATGTATTTTGCTGGTACTGTAAACAAACCATTGACCTGGTGCTCCAACATGTCCTGCACTGCACCCAATTTGCTGCTGCTAGACCACCCACCATAAAAATTAAATGAGAAATTTTGAGGGCTGTTGAGCACTGTACATTTTCACCACTGAAATAGCACAGGCTGCTATTTAGAACAGGTGTTTCTGTAATTGTGATACATTGGGAACATGGAAAGCATTCAATGGTTATTAAGTCTTGCACACTTTCATCTCTGAACTGTAGTGTCCTGATGTTAGTGTCCGTTCAGACATGCTGAAAGATACTGGCAGAAACAATGCTAGCCCAGCTGCGGCAGTGTACTTAAAGAGATTTTAGAGTCAAGGTCGCCTTCATTGTTACAAAAATGTATTTAAAGGAAATGTATTTAAAGGAAAAGAATCATTGGATAGTCAACATCTCCCACTAGACAACCTGTTCATTTTATGTGCCAGCTATGAGATATTTATAAAGTGGGGTTTTTTGGGAACAAAATGCTTAAAATATGATTTTGAAAAGACAAAAAACCTCCTCTTTTATTTAAAGACAGAAATAACAAAAATATGTTCTTCAGTGTTCAGTACATCCCATTATGTGATTTAAAACAATTACAGCCAAAATATTTGATCTCAACAGTGTTTTCTTCTGGGTAGATAGGATTTAGATTCCAACTGTCAAATTCATTTTGTGTGGCTCTCTTTTTAATTTGGAAACACTTGACCTATTTGTTTCTTTATATTTTGATTTAATGCATTTCCTCATATATGTCACCAGAGGAGATCTAGTGGCATGCTCTATGGGAAGTTTACATATAATTGAGTTAAATATATATACTTTCGACAAAGATTTAGCATTTGCTAAATTTCTTGACATGGCTAGAACAAGTATGGGCAAACCCAGGCCTGGGGGCCAGATGCATCCCCTTGGGCTCTTTTCTCAGACCCTTCTCTCTCTCTCACCATCCTATCCTTCCTTCTGACTTTCCTTCCCTCCCTTGCCTCTCTCTTTTTCCTCCCTCCCTCCTTTACACCCTTTCATTCTCCCTCCCTCCCCCCTCCCTCTTTCGCCTTCTTTCTTTCCTCCCTCCATTTCCACCTACTCTTCCTTCCTTCTATCGTTCCCTTCCTCCCTCCCTCCCTTCTTTTTCCTTCCTCCTGGGGGATGTTTAAATGGAAGAAGAGAAGGTATAGGGAACATGAGAACCATGTTTCAAGATTTAAAAGGATGTCCCATTGACCGGGGGGGGGGGAAGAGAAGGGAATTGATTTCCTGCTGCTCTAGAGACCAGGGCTCAAGGGAGCAATGGGTTCAAATGGCAGGAAAGGGATTTGACTGAAAAGATTAGAAAGTACTTCCTGAGAGTAAGGGTTTTTGGGAAATGGCATAGGCTACCTCAGAGTGATTGAGGTTTTTCAGCAGAGGCTGTATATTAGAAGTGCTTAGATTGTGCCTTCCTTTATGGCAGGGATTTGGATTGGATGGCCCTTAGGGGTTTCTTCCAGCTCTAGGATTCTAGGATTATATATCAGGAGTAGGCAATATGAGGTCTAATGCTTACACTTTTTTGCTCCCCGTCCACTATCTCATCTTGACCAAGGCCAACCCTTTTGGGATCTGTAGCAACCCAGTTCCCTTTTGTGCCTGGGGGGCAGGGGGCAGCACCGGGGGTCCCACTTGCATTAGGGCCAGCTGCAGTTGATGAGGACATGGAGGAAGGGGCTGATGAGTTAGCTGGGCCTTCCTCTCCCACAGAGAGCTTGGCCTGGGATGATGAATGGCCTGACGGCTATGCTAGCTAGGAAGTTCAGGCTGACCCTGAGAGTGATGATTCTGATCATTATGAGAAACCAGGTGGTTACGGGTCACAGGAAAGGATCAGGGAAACAGTGGAGGATGAGCCCATGGAAGCTGAAAGGGAGTTCGGCTCTCATGAAGATAGCGACCCAGGTGCTGGGAGGCAAGGACGGAGCTTTGATAGGAGACGGAGCATTGAGTCCAGCAGGAGGGATTGGCACCATAGCCTAGAGCGCCAGAGAAGCACTAGATCCTGTAGCACAGATCAGCACAGAAGCCTAGAGCGTTGGGGGCCTCGACAAGGGGATTAAGTATAGGATCAGTGGGAAAGGATCCTCAGTAGCTCGGCCACTTCTATTCTAAGAGGAGTGAAGCGAGCAGAGTTCCACGGAGCCAAGTTGCCGGCTCAAGCCTTGCCAAGAAGTTTCTTGGAGTTGTTCATGAACTTTGCCTGGTTCTTTGCCACGGACCAAGTCCTTGATCCGCATAGTTTTGCGGAGCCTTTGCCACGTTTGCCTTTGGATTTTACCTACGGACTCTTTACCTTTTGGATTGAACTTTTTGATACTTTTTATGGACAATTTACCTTTTCACCTGTTTCTTATTATTCAATAAATAGTTAGCTGATTACCGTCTCTGTGTGTGTGATTAAGGGGCTGGGCCAAGACCCTGCATCGTGACAGGATCCAAACATTTCCCATCTTTTCTTCTCTTTCTGCCTCTGAAGGAGAAGAGGAAGGGGAGGAAAGGGCAGCGGTGGGGGGAACTCACCTGTCACAATGCCAGGGCTCTGCCTTATTCAGGTAGAGATGAACCAAACACCCAGTTTGTAACAAACAGTTTAATTAAAACAGCACTTACTTTCCGGCTGCTTTAACAGTCCAAAACATAAAACATAGAGATAGCACTCAGCCACAGAATAAACAAAAACTGATAACTTCGTAGTCAAAAGGTCCAGTCCAGTGGTCAAATGCCGAGAGTTCAATAAACGAAGTCCAAGGATCAAGAGTCTATACCGTAGTCAAAAGCCAGTCCCGAGGTTCAAGGGCTCCAAGATTACAGGAGACAGGTCAGGATATCAAAACTCCAACAAAACTGGGGGAAAACCAGCAGCATTCACCACCAAAATAAGACATATACTTTTCTCCCAAAGAGAAGTCCCAAGGTTAGCTCCTTATTTCCAGGAACACCCAGCTGCAAGCTATCTCTTGCATGCCTCCACCCTTAATTGCTTTCACTCATAAACACTTAGAGATTACCGAACTCTTTAGAACTAAAACTTACATTAACCCTTCCATCACCAACTGCTAGGCCTACCACAACCATCAATTACAGAACATAATACATGGCACCACTCCACTTTGGTCCACCATGTGGCCCCCAAGTTAGAAAGTTTGTTGTAGTCCAAAAGTGATTTTCCCCTAAACCCTGGCTTTACTTGTCCACCTCATACATCCTTGATTAATATACTGGCCTATATTGTTTAGTTTTGCTTCATTTACTCACAACTGCTTACTTATTCCTTGTTAAATACATCCAGAATGTGAACTGTGGCTATCATTACACAGTTTCCACAGTACAAAAGTGCTGACATGAAGCTGCCCAGTCTTTCAGATCAGAATTAGAAATATCATTACATCTTGTCTCTAGAAATTGTGGCTTTGTTCCAAAGAGGGAGATCAGGTCAACTCGGAGGTCGTTTCTGCAGCCACTGGTAATGCTAACAATGGGCTGCCCAGGGATTAGACAGAAACATTCATTCAATAAAGTCAAAAGGATTTTTGTCTCCCTAAAGCACAGAGAGAAATGAGTTTATAGATAACTCAACTACCTCTTGCCCTATAGACAATATCCTTTAATGTCCACTGAGGCAGTAATGCTGTTATCCCAAAAAACGTCCATGATATTGGACTATACTCAGTCTTAGAACAGAAACTGAGAATCTTTGTGTTTGGTCTCTGGCAACCCATGAAATAATGTTCTGTAAAATTATACCCCATCCGGGGCTATTTTTAACACTCGTTTTAACAATTTGTGAGTTGTTTATAGCATTGTGTCACTGCCACCACAGGCCCCCTGATTCTATCATTTTGAATTGCTTGTTTAATTGTCCTGTCTGGTTAGATCATTTGCAACTCCAAGGGAAACCTGTTTTAGCTTTTAATCTTGCTGTTGGCTTCTCCTTCACATCCAGACTTGTCATATGCTCTGAAGCAATTGGGAATTGTAACCATTTTCTCAATTTCTTTCACAAATCAAGATAATTTGTTTACTTACAATGCAGTCTTAGGGCTGAGTGCTGAGAAGCATTCCTCCCATCCTTATTTAATGACAGAATTGATTAAAAGTTATGAGTTGGGAAGGAGTTCGTGTGCTTATGCCTTCTGAGACTGGTTTATAAAGTACTACGTAGAGCCATTTACTATCACTCCCAACCTACTACAGAGTCCCCAAAGTTCCCCAACCATCTCCATTTGTACAGTTATTTATATATTTGTATATGTTACACACAGGATAAAATCCTATATCTGCTTACTTGGGAACACATGCCTGGCAGTAAGAAACATATGCCTGTGAGATACAGTACATTGCTTCCATGTCCTACCAAGAGTCCTACCAAGAGTTTAGTAATCAGTTTACGCCAGTGTGATGAATGTAACTAAAAGTTGAAACCTGACTTTAGATAAAACCCTGTTTGAATTGCATGGTTTGTTAGCCTAATTTTAAATTATCATCAGTTGAGTGGAGAGCAACAGAACACGTCTTAAGCTACAACTGAAAGTGAGAAACAACAGAATGCTATAACTCAACATCAAGTGAAGGGTTTGTGTCAAAACAACTGGTTACGTAAATTTCTTCTTGATGTGAATGATCACTCTGCACAATTATAGCATTTTCACACCATGGCTCCATCCTATGTAATTCTGGGATTTGTAGTTTCATGTAATATTTAGAATTCTCTGCCAGAGAGATTGCATGACTCACCAAAACACAAATAACTGTATTTTGTATAAATCCCATGGCAGTTAAAATGATATCAAAGTGTGACAATTGTGTAGTGTAACAAATGGAAATATTATCTAGTCTTCTCCCCAATCCCATATTTGTCAATACCCCATTTCCCCTAAAATAAGACTTACCCATAAAATAAGCCATAGCAGGATTTCTAAGCATTTTTGCAATATAAGCCATACCCCAAAAATAAGACATAGTGATAGGTACAAGATTATGCAGTGTACAATGGTTGGCTCCCCCTTTCAGGTTCCTGTCATTCTGTGTGTGCTGCAAGCTAAGTCATAGAGGGAGACATAGAAAGTTAAAGTAAAAGTCTCCTCAGTGAAGTAAGGAGCGGGATGCTCTGCTTTAGGTATTGTATGTCCTCAGGGGGAAGAAATAAAGCTGTGACTGCCATTTTACTCAGCACTGTGGGTCTCTCTCCCTCAGCACCAAAGAAGTTCAGGGTGCAAAAATCAGCCACTAAGGTGATGGCGTATGTGTTCTGGGATAAGGAGGGCATGCTGCTAGTGGACTACCTTCAAAATGGTTCCACCATCAATTCAAGGTATTACACTGAAATTTTGGACCAATTGAAGGCAACTCTGAAGGCCAAAAGGCACGGCAAGCTGTCCAAAGGAATCTTGTTATTACAAGACAATGCCTTCGCTCACATTGCACAAGTGGCCATGGCAAAACTGGTGGAGCTAGGCTTCCAGCCGGTTGACCACCAACCTTATTCACTAGATCTAGGTCCCTCCAACTATCATCTATTTCCAAACCTGAAGAAACACCTCAAGGGTACCAAATTTCACACAATTTCTGATGCCATGGCTGTTACGGATGACTGGTTTGAGGCACAACCAAAATCCTTCTTTTTGCAAGGCTTACAGAACTTGAAATACCGATGTAAGAAGTGTGTTGATATCAGTGTGGAGTATATGGAATAAATGTAAAGTTTCATCTTCTTATCTCATTTCTTTCTGGGTAAAGCCAAAGACTAATCAGGAGCCCCTCATAACAATATATTTTGTGTTAAAGCATATTCCTATAACAGAAAGATTCATGCATAAACACACACAAAAGACTAAAAGAGAATAAACAAAAAAGTTAACAAAGGAAAGAAACAGCATTTCAGAGTGCCAAAATATGAATTTCCTCCTCATGGAAAAGTATTTTATAAAAACAACACAAGTAGAGGCAAGAAAGGGTTACCTTTCTCTGTGCTTGCTATTCTGAATAATTAAAAAAAACCCTCCTAACTGCCCCACTGGTGCTGTTCATATTACATTAAAAGCCTCATTTGAAATGTGTTGTTTGGCCAAAATTAAAGGTAAATAACTGCACCTGAATTGTCTCCCTCCCATAGTTTGTCAGTCCTCTTGCCCTAATTAGTTCACAGAAGATGACTTGACAGTTTGTATCAATACTACAAAGGACTTTGCTATCAATTATGGAAAAGCGAGAGTCTCTATAAGAAACCCAGAATACAAACATTCAAAATAAATATATTGGAACTGCCCCTGCAGAAAATTCCTCTTCAATGTGACTGTTAAATGTGCAGGAATGCTACACTCTTTTGTAAGGGTCACCTTTTGGAAAGCTTTTTATACATTGTGTTTTTGCTCATTCTGATATTGAATGATGATTCATTAGATCATGGATCCAACCCTGGATGTTTGTACATAAGACACAAGAGTTTCTAAGGCCACCAGCAAATACATCAAAACTCTCCTGTCCAGCAAATTTCTCTAATGACCTCAGCTTAGCACATCAGTCCTATAGTATTTTACATATCATCAGTAGTAAAGCTAAACCACTTTCCAAAGGCAAACTCTTATCAGTGATTAATCACAGTTAAAAAAAACCCACTGGAGTTTGATTAAAGCAGTGGTTCTCAACCTGTGGGTCCCCAGATGTTTTGGTGTTCAACTCCCAGAAATCCTAACAGTTGATAAACTGGCTGGGATTTCTGGGAGTTGTGGTCCAAAACATCTGGGGACCCACAGGTTGAGAACCACTAGATTAAAGAATCCCTCTTGATGATCAAAATCTACGGGTGATCAAGTCCCATTATATACAGCACTATCCCTTATATAAAATGGCAAAATCAAGGTTTGCTTTTTGGATTTTTTTGCGGGTAAAATATTTTACGCTGGGGCTGGTTGAATCCATGGTTTATTTATTATTTATTTATTTAAAACTTTTGTACCTGGCCTTCTCACCTATATCGAGGGACTCAGACCGGCATAACAACAAAAATTCAATGCTATACAGATTAAAAACAACTACAACAACATATTAAAATACATTAAAACCCAGCATAAAACACATCGCCATTAAAACAATTCCACTCAATCTGTAAACGTGGTCATACATTCAGATAATAGCCTATTCTGGGAAGGCTTGGTTCCACATCTAGGTCTTCACCAGTCTCCTGAAGGACAACAGAGAGGGGGCAGATCTAGCATCACTTGGGAGAGAGTTCCACAGCTGAGGGGCGACCACAGAGAAGGCCCTGTCTCTCGTCCCCACCAGCCGCGCTTGCGAAACCGGCGGGACCGAGAGCAGGGCCTCTCCAGAGGATCTTAATATTCTTGATGGTTCGTAGGGGAGAATCCGTTCGGACAGGTAAACTGGGCCAGAACCGTATAGGGTTTTGTAGGTTAAGACCAGCACTTTGAATTGTGCCCGGAAGCTAATTGGCAGCCAGTGGAGCTGGCGCAGCAAGGGAGTTGTGCGCTCCCTGTACCCCGCTCCTGTTAGTAACCTGGCTGCCGAACGTTGGACTAATTGCAGCTTCCGAGCAGTCTTCAGAGGCAACCCCACGTAGATAGCATTCCAGTAGTCTATTCGGGATGTAACCAGAGCGTGGACCACCGTGGCCAAGTCAGACTTCCCAAGGTACGGGCGCAGCTGGCGAACAAGCTTTAACTGTGCAAAAGCTCTCCCAGCCACCGCCGAGACCTGGGACTCCTGGCTCAGTGATGAATCCAGGATCACTCCCAGACAGCGAACCTGCGCCTTCAGGGGGAGTATAACCCCATCAAGCACAGGCTGTAACCCTATGCCCTGTTTGGCCTTACGACTGACCAGGAGTACCTCTGTCTTGTCTAGATTTAGTTTCAATTTGTTAGCCTTCATCCAGTCCGTTACAGCGGCCAAGCACCGGTTCAGGACTTGAACAGCCTCCTTAGTAGCAGGTGGAAAGGAGTGACAGAGTTGGACATCATCTGCGTACAGATGACACCGCACCCCAAAACTCCGGATGATCTCCCCTAACAGCTTCATGTATATGTTAAATAACATAGGGGACAGCATTGAACCCTGCGGGACCCCACAGTACAATGGCCGTGGGGTCGAGCAGGAGTCCCCTAGCAACACCTTCTGGGAGTGACCCTTGAGGAAGGACTGGAGTGGGGTCCAGTGATGGTTGCATAATCTATAGAGGTAGAGGGGTCACTGTATACTTAACCATACTTTTTATATCTCACTACTATATACTATATAGATATGGAAAAGTTATGTAAAAATTGAAGTTTTGGGGCCAAAATTATAAATTTTGATATGACTTGTAAATAAGATGAAGGTCATACTGCAAAAAGGGGAAAATATCTGACTCAGGGAACCAAAGGACCAGTTACTCTTAGCTGTCATTTCTCCACTCAGGGATTCAAAAGACCAGAAGTGGCCCACATTGGAGAGAGTAAAGAGGGTTGTTGTTTCTTTTAAGTTCTCTTGGAATGCAGCTATTGCCTTTTGCCACTCCACTCAGAAAAGTGGATGGTTCCATTTTTAGTAGTTAAGGCACAGTCAATCCAGATTTCTTGGCTTGATTTTTTTGACTAACATTTCTAGACTTCTACATTATTTTATATAGGGTAAGTAGCTGATTCCACATTCTTGCCATTACATTTTATTTCTACCCTCCCCACCCCCACACCATCCCAGATTCTCTCCTTTTCTCCCTGCCTTTTCTTAACAGTGAAGATTACTTAATATAGAAAAACAGTTTTTAAATGTATTTGGATTATATTGGACAGGCCAATACAAGGAAACGGGTGTACAGATTTTGAGTGTTTGGAAGAAGAAGCCTCTCTGCTCTCTTCCATGTGGGTCTCATGCTTGCCTGTGATGGCAACTGATTATTTGTTCTTTCTCCCTGACACTGAACTAAAGAGTGCATTGTGGGAAAGCCTCCACGGCACATGACACAGTGCAAAAGAGGATCACAGCATGAGGCAGCATCAAGGGGCATACTTGGCCTTGATGCACTCTTGCACAGCATGGGGTTCCAGCGATGATGAGTGTCTCTTCCAAATGAAGCAGTCGTGCAATTCGCACAACTCCCAGGAGGGCACACGGTGACAAGGTTTTCAAAGTCCTCATGTAAACAGGCCAGTGGGGTTGGAGGTGGGAAAAAAAGGAGTAAAAATACAACACTAAGCACAAAAAAGAGAAAAGAAAGGATACCAGTTCAAAGGAGATTCGCTTAAAAGTAGAAGGGGGGTGATGTCAGGACTTTGCCTGACAATGGGACCAGTAAATAGAGTAACCATTTTCACGACTAAACGGAAAATAAATTTATCAACATTTTGAAAAAGAACAAACTTTATTGTGACCATGAGCCCAACCTGGTACTTCACACCATTCTTGAATGGATCGATTATATCCTGACATCACTTTCTGAATATCCTTGCTTTCCTTAGTAGCATGTATAAAGACAGAAGAATAAAGACCAAAACCAGGCATTTATCAGCACTTTTGTCTTTAAGCAAGATATCCTCCTGAATCCCTTCTCTCTTTCACTCCTGCTTATCATACACCACTTTGGTGTAGCAGATTTATATTTCAAAATGAAAACCTGCATTGTTGCTCAAAAATTAATTATTAATTTTTAATCAGTCCTTTTCATTTAACATTTAAAAAGCAACTTTGATTTTGATATCTATTCTGAGGATACAGTAATGAAAGCATTTTCCATCCTTTGAATACACGTGCAGCTCCTTATTATCAGTTCTATCATTCCCTGTCTCATAAACACACTGGTGCTTGATCTTCAGCTTTGCCGCTTGCTTTTATTAGGTGTTGAAAAAACATATTTTCCGGTTGTACAATTTTTGTTCCATGAAGGTTATATTACCGAATTAGCCTTGGTCGCCTTAGTGGATGATCTACACCGGGAGCTGGACAGGGGGAGTATGTCCCTGTTAGTTCTGCTGGACCTCTCAGCGGCCTTCGATACCGTTGACCACGGTATCCTTCTGGGACGCCTCGTGGGAATGGGCCTTGGAGGTACTGTCTTGCAGTGGTTCCGGTCCTTTCTGGAGGGCCGATCTCAGAAGGTGTTATTGGGAGATACCTGTTCAACCCCACAACCATTGTCTTGTGAGGTTCCTCAATGTTCAATACTATCTCCCATGTTGTTTAACATCTACATGAAGCAGCTGGGAGAGGTCATCTGGAGTTTCGGAGTGCAGTGTCATCTGTACGCAGATGATGTCCAACTCTGTCACTCCTTCCCACCTACCACTAAGGAGGCTGTTCAGGTCCTGAACCGGTGCTTGGCCGCTGTGTCGACTGGATGAGGGCTAACAAATTGAAATTGAATCAAGCTGAAATAAATAAATAAATAAATAATAGAATAAGGCTGGATCTACACTGTCACATAATTTAGTATTTCCCCCCAGATTATCTGCTTTGAACCAGTTTATTATCTGCTTTGAACCAGCCTACACTTCCATACAGACCATTTCAAAGCAGATAGTCTGGGATCCGAAAATGGATTATATGGCAGTATAGATGGGGCAAGAGTTTCTCCAACTTGGATTGGAACTATCTTCCCCATTTGGGCTACATCCACTTTCCCAAATCAAAGTGGTCACAGCTCATGCTGTCTGATGCTGTATGCCATCACATCTGGAAGACACTAGATTGAAGGAAGTTGGAATAGTTATCAATTATATGTATTTTTTTTAAAAAAGGAATAATCTCTAAATTCTCATGCGAAATACTAAAGATCTGCTTGTTGTTGTTGCTGCTGCTGGAATTGCTAGAGTGAAAATCAGAAAAGGCTCTTGTATTTTCAATGGTTTTGTAGAAAAGGGGATTTCAGCAAGTGTTGTTTGTTGTATAATGGAGTCACAAGCAACACCTAGAGAAATTCCCTTTTACACAGCCATTAAATGTACAGGAGCCCTCTCCAGTCTTCACTGTAGTAACTCTGTGTTGCCTAATACCTGTCTATTCCAAACACAGCCATTTCTATGTAGTGTTTGACTCATAATCCTTGAATCTTCAGTTTTGTTTCATGCAGGGAACCATTTGTCTGAAACTGATCTTTTTTGAAATGAAACTTGGGGCCCGTCCAGACAGCACCTTTATTGCGGTATCTACCCCAATAGAGAAGGGGCTGTCCAGACAACATTCTGGACAGTCCCAAATTAATTCAATACAAACCAGGAAAACCCTGGTTTGTAGCGAATTAATTTGATAGTCGGTTTATTCTGCGCCTTCTTGGAAGGTACGGGATAAATAGACTATATCGGGATACTACAGTCCAGACAGTATTACCAGACACAATTTACTGGGCTAAAATTGTTGTCATCCCCGTCTCCCCACCCCGGTCTCCTGGCGCATCATTTCTACATGCTGGGAGAGCCGGCCGAGGCTTGTAATACAGGGCACGTAAGTTTTTATTACTTTTCTAAGGGGTCTGGGGGCTTGGGGGGAGCGGGGGAGGGCCTCTGGAATTTCACTTGGACTAGTCCTGAGAGAATGTGTGGACACCCACCCTAGAAAATGCGCACTTTCTGGGGTGGGTGTGGACAGACCCCCAGAAACATTGGGTTTTTTAAAAAAGCAGATGGTTCTGGGATGAAGGCCTGTCTGTATTCGGTCTTGCTATCTGCACTGACAAGCTTGAATTTTTTGCACATATGCTATCTGTCTCAGTGACCAAACATTTTACTAAGCCTGGTACAAACTTATGACATTAGCTCTTCCAGGACCTCTTCCAGCAGAACTGATTTCTCATTTCTTTTAGCCTTTCTGTTTAAGCTCCTTAGATTTCTGGCTGCCAGATTTGTATTCAAATCCAGATGTGGCAGTATTGCATATATGCTTATTAATTATATGCCATATAATGCATTTTAGTGTCTACTACATAATTTTCCATGTACTCTGGAGACCAAAGGCCAAATCCATTTTCTCACCGGTGTCCCTATTTTTTATGACATACTCTTCACAATTTCAAAGACAAAGTTGGAACACTGGCCAAACAACATCAGAGTGTGGGTAAAACATGTAAATACATTTACACTGGAGTAAGTCTTGCTACAATCATTGTGACTTGTTTCCAATTAGACATATGCAATTTTCCTGCTTCTTGGCAGGGGGTTGGACTGGATGGCCCACAATATCTCTTCTAACTGTATGATTCTATATGCATTGTAGATATAACTAAAATTGCTTTTTGCGGATAGAAGACAGGATTCTGTATAGCAGAATGTTGTGAAGGAATTCCACATGCAAAATAGTGCCACACATGCTCATTTGACAAACTCTTGGCTTGCCATCCTGACATCAAATGTTCTGTACCTAGTGGAGAGTAGTGGGATGTCAGTAGAAGGGTGCCAGAGAAGGATATTACAGCATATGCTAAGGTTTGATGGTATGTTCTAGGAATCTCTGCAAACGATATAAGCATTTCATCTCTGAGTTATGTTGCCGGAATGAAAATGTGAGACAACTTCTGTACTTTTAACAGGTATGTGGATGAAAGGATTTCAGCTGGTGTTGTTGCCTGGTTGTGTGACAAGCAACATCTACTAAGATTCCTGCTTCTTTAAAACCCTTAAAGGTACCGGAAGCTGCTCCAGTTTTCACTGTACTTTCTCTGTGCCCAGTTCTGCACCTTCCTCCACCAGGAATAGCCATATTATGTTCTTTTTCTATAAATGTATTAACTGAAAATAATTCCTTGTAATATGCCTATATCTATGTTTGGATAAAGGACTGGAACATTGGTTGGTCCTGTGCATTCTGGAATTGGCTGCTGCAGAAGGACCTAGCCACAAAGGCAAGAGGTTTGATTCACAAGGGTTTTATTTTTATGCTTAAGATATCTTTCTTTTCACAGAAGAAATGTCTATTTTCTGTAGTAAACCCAAACCAAAATAATAAATGTTCCTTATTGAACATCAGTGATGTCATTAAAAGAAAATCTCCTTTTGTTTTTAAACCAAAGAGATATGAGTAAACCGCAAAAGAAATAAAAGAAACACCAATAAAAGTTGTTATTGTCAGTTATGGGAAATTTAGCAGGTACTGAGAAGATAACTACTTGGGTATGCATGGGCACATCACTACTATATGGGTTATGTGGAAGCAGAACTGAATCTCATTGAGTACAAAAGAAGAAAACAACATTGGTATAACCCATGTGTTATGTGTAAAATAATGGTCTGCTGAGATGGGTTTGGAAAAATTACCCCTTCAGAAGATGTATGTCTGGGGAACATGGTATCATTTTAAAGAGCAGAGGCATCGGTTTAGTAGAAACCATATCAATATTGTTCGTTTTATCTTTCCATGCACATGACACTGGCTGAGAAACAAACTTATTCTTTTTCACTGTTACTCTCACATGTATTCAGTTATGCTGCAGAAGTTGCAACTGTTCAGAGCACCACATTTAATCAGCAGTGAATTGGAATCAATATGTTACCTCTTACAAGAAATAGGATAAAGCAGAAGACTCAGCATAGGCCCACTGCATGTTCATTTTCTTTGCCATCTGCATTGTCACCATGATATAAATTTTAGTTGCTTATTCGTAGTTCTCTTAGATGTTAGAAGAGGAATTGTGTGAGATGTTGCTATCTGACTCCTGTGCCTGTTGCTCATTCATTTCCACACAGAGACTGAGCTTCATTCATGCATGCCTATTGATACATTTCCTCTCATTTAATTGCTCGGACATACATTGGATAAAATGGTCAACCCTTATTAAGAATATTGTGTCTGTTTCTGTGGGCCACAATATCAAGAAAGATGTTGACAAGCTGGAATGTGTCCAGAAGAGGGCAACCAAAATGATCAAAGGTCTGAAAGCAATGTTTTTAATGAAGAAAAGTTTTGGGAGGTTAGTATATTTAGCCAGAATAAGAGAATGTTGGGAGGGAACATGGTAGCCAGCCATGTCCGAACGTATTTTATTTATTTATTTATTATTCGGGCTTCTATGCCGCCGACTCCCTGAGGCTCGCGGTGGCTTACTTATGAACCATCTAGGAATTTAAGAATTTAAGATCGTCTGGGGAGGTCCTGCTCTCAATCCCGACTTCCTCACAGGTGCGTTTGGTGGGGACGAGAGTCAGAGCATTCTGAGTGGTGGCTCCTCAGTTGTGGAACTCCCTCTCCAAGTGACATTGGATTAGCCCACTCCCTCCTTGGCTTTCCAGAAAAAAGTAAAAACCTGGCTCTTTGAACAAGCTTTTGGAGATGAAACATAATAGATAAACACGGTACTATGAAAGAGCAAACATGGAACAGCTTAAAAGATGCTGATGGAAAATGAGTTTAACTGGAAGAAATTGATGATTATAGTTTTAATGGGTTTTATATGAATTTTTATAATGCTATATTAAATGTTTTTCATGGTATGTTGTGGCATCAAATTGCTGCCGATTTGTAAGCTGCCTTGAGTCACCTTCAGGCTGAGAAAGGCGGGATGGAAATGCTATAAATAAATAAGTAAATAAATAAGTAAGTAAGTAAATAAATAAATAATGTTTAAATATTTGAAAGGATACTGAAGATGGAGCCAGTTTTTTTCTATTGCTCCAAAGACTAGGGCATTGAGCAATGGATTCAAATAATAGGAAAGGAGATTCTACCTAGACATTTGGAAGAATACCCCACTCTCGAATGTGGCAGAGTCTTCTTCTCTCTCAGGATACTTTGATTATGTATTTCTGCATAACGGGGTTGGCGTGGATGGCACTTGTGGTCTCTTACAATTTTATTCATGAATCTAAATGACATGAAGTTACCATTGCATTTTTACAGACAAGTTGTCTGTGAATTGTTCCCCATAATCTTTTATGATTATTTTTAATGGTCATTTTAGTATGCCAGTGTATGTACACGTGCATAGAGATGGGGTAATGCAATTTAACATATGATGGCTGGTCTAATCTTGTATAGTGAAAATTATCTGAAACAAGAAGGAAATAAAATATTTTTAAAAATACATGAACTATACTGCATCCTCATTTCTTACTCAGTTTGAATTAGTTAAGGTTTTTAAAAGGCCATAATTTCTGTGGTAGATAGAATAACAGAAAGTTACCTTGCTATGGAGTAATGTTATTGAAGCCTTCCATTCTTGACCAGAGACAGATTTTCTGACAGCTGATGAATGCTGGTTGGGCTGAACCTTGGTTTGAATTTTCACCTCTGTGCTCCAGTTGTACAATCAGAGAGAGAGAGAGAGAGAGAGAGAGAGAGAGAGAGAGAGAGAGAGAGAGAGAGAGAGAGAGAGAGAGAGAGAGAGTGAGTGAGTGAGGGGGCATAAACTGGGGTCGTGGACAAATTTCCATCCCCAGCACAGCAATGAAAAATTATAGATACACACACCAACAAAGTATGAGCTGTAGCAAGCACTTCACACCTTATCTACGCCAGCTGCAAATGTTGGTGTGGACAGATATCTAGTGTCTTTTCTTTGCTGCTTAGCAGTTTCTATATTCAGCTTGTCTTATATAATGCTAATTGGACAAAATGGCGCAACAGGTTGGTTGGAAGCAAAAGAAAGGTCATAGAAGCATCCAAACAAAAACCTTATGACCCTGACAGTCTTGAATGTTCAAGTGAAGGAAAGAGATGAGGGGGCAGGCTCCAAGGAGATTTATTGAAGGAACATTTCTGAACAATATGCTAATAAGAATTTCACATCCTTTTTACTCTATTGGCAAACAAAGCTCTCTTTATGTGTTGAGTTGGGGCATTCTGGGTCAAACAAGATGTGATATTAAATGCACTTCTGAATTCAACATGAACATTGGAAAAATGTCAGTAACGCTGCTGAGGGGTGGGCGGTGGAAGGCTTATTAGTATTGGAATTGCAGTAGGTGGAGAGGAAGGGTTCAGCTTTCTGCCCCAGGGATGGTCCTAATGAATTGTGCTTCCAAAACTGCTATATTTACATTGTGAATAACCACCCACTAGAGAAAGAAGGCTGCAAAAAGGCTAAGTATGGACATAGGCCATCATGGATCTTACCCATGTGCTGCATTTTTCCATACTAAAAAATAAGATTGTATTCATGTTAAGGGAAAAGTTAAACTTTCTCATCAGATAATGATGGATATTTGCAGCAATGGGTCTAAATTCTGTTACCGGTCCTAAATCCATTGGATATACAGTAGAGTTTCGCTTATCCAACCTTCACTCTTCCAACGTTCTGTATTACCCAACACAGTCTGCCTCCCACCTGGATCTACAGCTGTTTTTCTAAGCAGTCAATATTTTCAATACATTGTGATGTTTTGGTGCTAAATTCACAAATACAGCAATTACTACATAACGTTATCGTGTATTGAACTGCTTTTTCTGTTGATTTGTTGTAAAACATGATATTTTGGTGCTTAATTTGTAAAATCATAATGTAATTGGATGCTTTATAGGCTTTTCCTTAATCCCTCCTTATTATCCAACATTTTCGCTTATGCCGGCCTGTTTATGTTGGATAAGTGAGACTCTACTGTACCTGTTCTGGAAGAGTGACAAGAACTCCTGAACATCCAAGTTTTCCTGTATAGGATGGGTGAAAGACCTATTATTATTCCTACTCCAAGCTTCCTCCATCCCTCCTGTACCTCAGTTAAGTTGGGAAATGGGAGTCAATGGGAAGGTGGCAGGAAGTCAGTGCCGATTAAAAGACAGGGTTGGATTCCTGGGAACTCTAGACTATTTCAGAGGCACACCTATGGAATCTGATATCTGGGCTCTTCCCATTCTTTATTTAATTCCCAACTGTAGAACAGTATCTCACAGCTTAGTGATAGAGAACGTGCCTTGCATGCTGAAGAATTCAGATTCAAGACTGGTCTTAGTTTCTAATTAATCTTAAATAAGCAAAGCTACCTGTAAAATATATTTGCCTGCACCATTGGAAAGCCACTGTCAGTTAAAATCACCAGTACTTGGATGGGGTTTTGTCATCATATTAAAAATAGTAGTTTTACTAGTACCCTGCAATCGCTTATACATTAAAACTGGTATCCTGTTGGTTAGTCCCAGACTAGACTCATTCAATCAGATGATGAATGTTTGATCAATATGGATTCAATGGGTCTGCTTAAGCTAGAACTGAAAAAAGTTTTATAGCTAAGGTCCCTATGTGAAAAGGCCCTTCCAATTGATCCTCAAAGGAACTGTTGTGTTGCAAGCTGTTTGTGTTCACCATGACACCATAGATGACTAGAAAGAAAGGCTTACAAGAGCAGGATAAAATGTCTTTGATCTATATATAGGCAGCTTGAATGTAATATACCACATAAGACCCGACCTTATAAATTCAAATGTACCACATTAATCACTGCCTTTTCCTGGATTCACTATCAAAATGATTGATTATTGATTGACAAATTAATTATTTTGTAGCCTATTGGATATCTGTAGATCTCAAGACAAGGTACAATCAATAAAAAGTATTTAAAACTACCCAAATAGTCTGGGAGAAAACCTTAATAAAATAAATGCATAATCTGTTAGACTGAAAACTGTAGACTATCCATTACAAAGATGAAAACCAAGATACATGCAGAGAAACAACATCAGAGAGTGGTCAAGATAGCAAACATTAATAATGAAGTATACATGAGTTAGAACAATCTGCAGCACTTTACTTTTTCTTGAGCTTGCTGGGAAGGGTGGGATTTTATCCCTCCTGACTTCTTGTCCCTACTGAGTGAATGCAGACTACTTTTGCATAGTACAATCAGTTTACAACAATTGAAGTAATGTATTTCAAAGCACATGGGCAGCTAAATTTATATAATTTGTCACTTAGCCATTTGCTACTTTGGCCCCAAAAACCCATTCCCTATCTGAGTCTTTCCTATCCTTGCTCCATGCACTTGTTTCTTAATCTTGTTCAAACAATAAAGAAAGCAGAACTCCTGATGTTATATGTAAGATACGGCTTTGCATTTGATTACTGTAATTTGGAACATATGGCTTATTTACTTGTAATATTTTGAACAATAATTCCAGCTGCCCCATTTGGAAGGATTTTTATTCTTGACTACAACACGCACAAGAACAAAGATTTTGATTGCCGTTTTACCATCAAAGTAATACGTTTCAATTGACTAAGCAAGCCAGAAACAATTTGGATAAAAGGATGCAATATAACAATTAATGAGCTATACACAAATTCCTCCTCGCTCCTTAACTCTTCAGAGTGTGCAGAAGAGAGAAGTCTCCTGCTTTTCATTCTGCCTTTTTAGTTTGGAGAATGGTATTGAACCCAAAGAGCTTAAGTATACTACTGCTGTTCTTTTGCAAAAAAATATATGTGTATGTGACTTCACATTGCCTGCTGACTTATGGTGATTCCATGAATTACACAGGGTTTTGTTAGGCAACAGATACTCAGAGGTGTTTTTTATCAGCTCCTTCCACAGAATTCCACAGAACATTCCCTTCATAGTTAAAGTGGAATAATAGAACTATAGCTATGTAGTGTGATAGGACCCAAAGTCACAAACAAAGACAAAAATAACCCTCCAGTGCTAACATTGTTTTACTAGCCCATGTCTTTGTTTTTTCTCTCTCCATCTTGAAAATGTTAGAGCCATGCAGAAAAGGTGCCTGTGTTCACCACCCCAAGAAGAAATCTTATCTTGTGATTAGTTGGGTTTTTTTTACATTTTCTTATTTACTAAGTGAGTATAAGCCAAGCCAGAATGTACATCCCTATGTCTGGGACCTGTCAGTAAGGTGAAAGAGGTAGATGGCTCAGGAATTCCTTTCTGGATAGTGGTAATTGAGGGTTAGTCATTGGTGAGTGGAACTATGCAAATGCCGCCTAAGATCTCATGCTGGCTTTAGGTGCAGTAGGGACAGCCAATGTTGAAATATGATCTCAAACTGCAGATGGGTTAGCATCTTTTGCCATACAGAATGGGAGGATGCCTTTGTCCTTTGTCTCAGGGGCACCATCTTGCCCTTTGTTTCTATAGTATTTCCAGAGGCATATGAAGAATTGTGTATCTGAGGTCCTTTATTGCACAAAAAATACTGCCTTGTCTTCCACCTTAGTTGAATGTTTCACTGGAATATCTGGCAACAGATTGCTATTCTGCTAAAGGTCAACAGATAGATCCTGGAGGTTAAAGCTGAAAACATAGACATTTAAGATCTGACTCTGGATCAATCTGCTCATATACTGGCATAGAGCAAAAAATGGGGCTGCGTGGGGGTGGTGGTGGGGGGAGGGAGAAACATTGCTTTCAAAAGGCTCAAGGTACATTAGTGAAGGTCAGAATAGAGTTTCAAAGGGGCTAATTTCTTAACTTGCCCACTAAGTAGGAGCAAATTAATCCATTAATCCTTCCGGACACTTGCATGAAAATCCCTGAGTGCCTCACAATGATTGATTTTATTTTCACAAGACTTCTGTGAGAGGACAGAGTGTGATCTCCATTTTTATAACTGAAGCACAGTCAAGGGTTAGCATTTTACCTTGTGATCACAGAGACAAATTTGCCAAGGTTGAATGCCAAATCTCCTGAATTCATCATCCATAACTTATGTTTAGTAGCGTGGTTCCCTTCTTTTTGTTTTGCTCTTTGTTACCCTGAAGCCAAATGGTAATGCAGAATTATAGTATTATTATTCTACTTTAACTGCCATGGCTCCTTCTGGGATCTACATATGAGGGGGGTCCATTTAAAATTCTCAGAAATAGCTCTTTTTGCATGTTGCCAAACTGCAAACCTAGGATTTTACAGACCTGAACCATAGCAATTAAAGTGAAATAATTGCACTACAACACCATTTTATGATTGTGATCCAGGTACTGTATATGATTTTTAGTCACTGTTCCCAATTTCAAAAATTTGGGAAGAGCAAACTCTGTGAAGAAATAAATGGAGGTAGGGATGCAAAATCTACTGGTCTAATTTTTGTGAACCTGTGAGTTTTTCAGGTTCCATCCTAGAAAATATGCACAAATTTTTGCATATTTTATACATTTATTTACAAAATGTACACATGTTGTACATACTTTGCTAGTATGCCCTTTTTGTATATATCTATCCCATTGACTAATGCAGGAGTGCACAATTCAGTTGGACCAAGGACCATTTTCTGCCTTCTCAGGCAACCGAAGATTTTTAGAAAGTGGGTTTTGTTTTTTAAAAAGTGAAATATTGCAGTATGCACATGTAACATGTCTGAAAAGTGAATTCCTATGCCTGGAGGCTTCCAAGAATAGTAATCCATTCTGTAGCTCACTTTTTGGCCAGAAACTAAAGATAGTTGGGAATGGTGTTTGACCACATTCTTTAAGCAAAAGGAAAGAATTGGGATGGAAATGTTACTCTTTTGGAGTGCAGTCTCCAGAATCCACTGATTGGCATGACCAATGCTGAATGGGAAATTCTAGGCGTTGTCCACATGCTGTACTAGAATCCTCTCATCAGAATACTCTAAACACATTTAATCAATAGGATTTACCTAGGTGTTGATATGCCATTCAAAATTGATTCAGTGCATCATCACTGTTTAGGAATAAACAACAAGTCTTAAATCATAATCTGCAAAGCATCACATTTCCAAGTTTGTTATTGTGTGCCTTCCAGACACTTCTGGCTTATGGCAGTCCCAAGGTAAACCTTTCACAGGATTTTCTTGGAAAAATTTGCTCTGAGGGTTTTTTCCATTGCCTTGCTCTGTGGAAATATGTTTTTCCCAAGGTCACCTAGTGGGTTTCCATAGCAAAGCAGAGATTCAGATCCTGATCTCCCAATGTCCTAATCCAATGATTAAACCACTACACTATGTTGGTTCTCTTCATGTTCTTATACTTGTCAGAATTGTGTAATAGCAGTATACTAGCAGTAACACTTATTTTTAAAAGGCTGCCACTATCTATGCCAGTGTCTCTCAACTTTCCTAATGCCGCGACCCCTTAATATAGTTCCTCATGTTGTGGTGGCCCCCAATCATAAAATTATTTTCATTGTTACTTCACAACTGTAATTTTGGCACTGTTATGAATGGTAATGTAAATATCTGATATGCAGGATGAGTTTTCATTCACTGGACCAAATTTGGCACAAATAACCGATATGTCCAAATGTGAATACTGGTAGGGTTGAGGAGATTGATTTTGTCACTTGGGAGTCATAGTTGGGATTTATAATGAATCTACAAGAGCCTTCAGAACTCCACCATCTATGAAAGTGACCCAAACTTGGCACACAGAACTCCCATTGCCAACAGAAAGTGCTGCAAGGGTTTGGTGGGCATTGATCTTGAGTTTTGGAGTTGTAATTCACCTACGTTAAGAGAGCACCCATGCCTTGAAGGGGCTTTTTGGCCCGAGCCTCCCTCCAGCCTCACAAACTCTCCCTTGTCCACACATATGCACCATGCTGACATGCCTTGCGCATGCCAGCTCTCCCTTCCCTGCTTGGAGTCTCAGAAACAGCCCTTTCTTTGGCTGACAGGCCGGCCAATCACAGAGGAGGAGGGCTTTTGGTGGATTTGCTGTCTGTTTCCAAAATGGAAGAGAAGGACAGGCAGAGAGATCTTCAGCCTTCTCTGCCAAAGGGGTTCCTAAGATCAGAAATACGTTTTCTGATGGTCTTTGGTGACCCCTCTGAAACCCCCTTACAACCGCCCCAAGGGTCCCGACCCCCAGGTTGAGAAACGCTGATCTATGCCAACATTTTGACACTAGTGTAGTGCTACAAAAGGAATCTATCCACTGACCAGAGCACAAATAAAGCTCTGCGTATGATGTGAATGCTCATTCTGCAACCACAGATGCTGTGGATTACACACAGAGACATTTATTTCACTTACCTATTTGTTTAAAACTTCTCCTTTGAGAGTTATTACTAAGGGATAGTAATCACATAAATTTTGTTCCAATACGCATGGGAACCACAGACAAGTATATAAACAAATTATAAAACACGTGGATGAGAAGAACCTCCATGAGTTTAATATCTGTTCTCTATTTACTTTGGAAATACGATTTCAGGGTGGAAAAACTGTCCTGCTCTGCATTTTTCTCCCTCTTGGTGCATCAAAGTTAAAAATCAAATCAATACCATCACAGTATTAGACGGTGGTGACAGCATGTGGACATCAGTGCTGTAATTAAAAAGCCATTCCACTCACTTGGTAAAATGTAATTTTAGCTGTAGTCACTGGCTGTTTCGAAGCAATCTATTTACCCCCCAAATATCCCGAGGCTTGGACTGAAGACTGTGAAATGATCGAGTTTTAGTTATCCTCATACATAACAAATTTCAATTATAACTCAAGACTGTAAAAAATGTTGTAATAATATTACACTGAAGTCCTGCTGCTAACTGGCACCCATTATTGGGCAGAAGGAAGAAAATCTATCCCTTATTCTTGCTATGTGGAAAGCGTCTTCTATGTGCTTTCAGGAAAGACAATGTAAACTGCTTCAGCTGACTTAAAAGAACAAATACCGGCATACAGTTATGATGCTTATGATTTTAAAAAATTGGAATACAAGAGAAAAAGAATTGCCATTGTCATCATTATCTAACAACGATGAGTATTATTACTCTGTTGGGACTATTCATCTATTTTTAAATTGATTTTCATCATTTCCAAATGTTACGTATTTCTCTCTCTCTACATTTGGTACCCTCTCATCTTCCCCTTCCAAAATATTTTGTCACCAATCCCAGAATTTACTGTAACTGCAGTGGATGATCTCCTATTTTATCATCTTGGTCCACTTGACCAATACAGTGTGAACATTCCTTATCTGGAAAGCCTGGGGACTAGAAGTTTTTTGAATGCTGGAACCCCCCCCCCCCTTTTGTAGTTCCTATATTTACATATGCACACATGATAAGATATCTTGGAGATGGGGCAATATTCTAAACATGTCATTCATTTATGTTTCCTCTACACCTTGTACACATAGCCTGAAGATAAGTTTATACCCAATATTATAAATAATTTTGTGCATGAGACAAAGTTTGTGTACACCAAACCATTAGAAAGCAAACTGTTACTATGTTAGCCTCCCATGTGGACAATTTTGGTGGTTTTTAGATATCACAATTCTTATAAGGGATATTATTTCCAATATTTAATTTTAGTATTTATTAAATGTGGGAGCAACTGCATGGCAGAAATCACAACAAATTGGGAGGCGCAAAGCTTCAGTGGTGTGAGGAGTAAAACGGATTGCTTTAAATGGTAAGAATTTTGTGTGATGGGAGGGTGTATGGATTGTGTCAGGATCCTGCATGCATGCTGTTTTAAAGAAATGTAAGATGCATACTGATTCAGCATTTCAAAGTTTAAATATGATGAGGTCAACAGAGTTATTAATTTTCTTTGCAAAACTTAGGTCTCCTTTGGCTGTTTTCCCCTCAAGTGTATATTAGTATTAATCAATAATTACAATAGTCAGTTTTGGTATCCTGTTTACAAAAAAACGTGAGTCTTAAATAGAGACATCATGACATGCCAACCCACCCTAAAACATTCATAATTAGACAGGGCTTTGAAATTATCTCCCAAAGCAATGCTTGAACCTGAATCCTATTCTTAGTACAAGTAGAGTGTCCCTAATCTGCAATTCGAAAATCGGATATTTTCAAAATCATCCACATGGACAACTGACATAGTAACACATTTGCTTTCTGATAGTTTGATTTACACAAACATGACATTATGCAAAAAATTATCAGTAATATTTTATGTAAGATATATGAAATATCTTCAGAGATTATGCTTCCCAGGTAGGTAAACTGCTGAACGGACTTACGCACAGATTTGCCTATGCTGACGTGTGGATGATGGTGTTCTTCCTGTGGTGCGGGCTGGTTGAGAACTTCCATTTTCTTCAGGCTGACTTCCAGCCCAAACAGCTGACCAAACGGGTCAGCGCAAGAGAGGCGCCCCAAAGAAGAGATATAAGGACTCCCTGAAACAACATCTCAGGCTTGGCCAGATTGACCACCAACAATGGTCCACCCTGGCCTCACATCAGGAGGTGTGGAGATGCACTATCCACAATGCTGTGGCCTCTTTCGAGAAGTCACGCCAAACGGGTCTCGAAGAGAAACGACAACGCAGAAAGAACCACAACTTGGAAACATCACCCAAAGAGACTTTCTGCTGTGCTACCTGCAACCAGACTTGCCTATCTCAGATTGGCTTTCTTAGTAATCAACATGCTTGAAGAAAGCGTGGGATGAGTCCTTCCAGAATCTTCATTCGCGAAGAAAAGCAAAGAAGGAAGAAGACAAGAAGATATGAATTATAACTGGATTTCATGTTTAAATATTGGTCCTATCACTAAGTTATCTCATTATGCATGCATTAGGAGCCCCCTGTGATGCAACAGGTTAAACTCTTGTGCAGGACTGAAGACTGATAGGAGGGAGGTTCAAATCCGGGGAGAATGCAGATGAGCTCCCTCTGTCAGCTCCAGCTCCCCATGCGGGGACATGAAAGAAACCTCCCATAAGGATGGTAAAACACCAAAATATCTGGACGTCGGCTGGGCAACGTCCTTGCAGATGGCAAATTCTCTCATACCAGAAGCAGCTTGCAGTTTCTCAAGTTGCTCCTGACACACACACACAAATGCATGCATTGTGCAGCTATTCCAGCCCCCCAACTCCAAAACATTTCTGGTTTCAAACACTTTGGATAAGGCATATTCAACCCATGCCAATCAATGTCAACCTATTAACTTAAAAGGATTTGCTTACATGTTATTTCACAAAGAAATAATAGATTCAAACAGTCTATTCTAGTTGGGACTAACCAATAGGATCCAGTCCTTCCTTTTTTTGTGGAAAAAGTCTGAGGTTGTATAAGGGCTCACAGGTGAATGGGAGATGATTCATTCCTCATCAGTGTTTAGGTCCATTTCTACTGCTAACTATTCAGAAAGTGTAAGTGAATTATCAGATGGTGGCATTAGCTAAAGCTGATCCTTCTCTTTGCTTCACTCTTTTCCTCCCATTCTCCATCTGGGGTACAGAGAGATAGCAAGCAAATAGGGCACAATATCAAAGCAGGGTCAGAGGGCCTCAGGTGGCCAGATGTGGGCTCCTGCTGAGGTTTGGGGCTTGGCAGGTGCCCAGCTACACCAACTCCCTGACACCACCCTAAGTGTCAGGCAGAAAAGATGCAGAGACACTGTCATGAATAGACCACAGCTGCCCTAGGCAAAGAGCAACAATGGAAGTCTGGGAAGCAAATGGCAATCTTCGGGGCACTATTCTCTCTCTCCTTCCCTGCTGTTGTTCTTACCCTTTGTGGTCACAATTTATATTGTAAGCAAAAGGAGTTTCGCTCTCTTGCCCCCTCCCTTTCTGCTTTTGTTACTTTGTAAAACAGCATAGAGGGCAGGGCCGGACAGAAGGTAGATTAGGACCTACTGGCAGATCACAGGGTGATTAGCAGTAGACTGAGAAAGAGTATCTGACCCCTAATATTTTAGGCAATAGAAACTGTTGAAAAGCTTTACCTCTGCTATGTTCTGGAAAAATCCTATTTTGGAGGAAAACCAGGGATAGATTACTGGATTGGATGACTTGTGAGCTTGGATTTAGTATCACTCATCAAATCTTGGGTTATGTAAGACACACATCTTGGAAATCTTGGAGCAAGTCTATTTTTATAAGTCACTGGTTTGGACCTGGACCTTAGAATTTAAGTAGACTGATGGCCTGCAAAGCTGACATTTACCCACTGACATTTGATATATAATGACACAGAAATCACTTTTATTATGACCAAATAAAATATGGCCATGTTGAATCATGATTTGTGATTCTTCCTTCCCAATATATTCCCCTATGGTTGTTTTTTTTATATCTCCCCACCCCAGCTCCAGACCAATAATTTTTACTGACTAATAGTAATAAAGAAATAAATATTTAATATCATAGTTCTTGGAAACAATAATTTGATGCTCCGAGGATTAAAAATGGAATGAAAACAAAGTTTGGAAAAATTGGGGTAGGGGGAATGGCAGTTTTCAAAATTTCCCCTTGGCAAGAAGATTGTGGGAGCTGTAATCTAAAAGAGGAACTTTTCCAAACTATTAACAAGTACCACAAAATTAACAAGCAATGGAAACAGCAACTGCTGTGCTGAAACAACTAGATCAACACTACTCTTTTCAAAGTTTACTTATCAGCAATGTGATCTTAATAGGCTTCAGCTCATGTAATTTTGTAGTAGATAAGTTGATATGTACATATGTGCCTGTCTTGACCAATTCAAGCATTTATGCTGAATGGTGTGGCTTAATGCTTGAGCATGGCACAAGAGCCCTAGGAATGATACTCCATGCCTATTGGATATGATCTCCTCTTTTCGGGCATTGTGGCATTGAATTGCAAAGTCTGAAAAATAATAATAAAGAGCCTTGTGCATGAATGTGCAGAGGATTGAATAGGTGCTGAGAAAATGAGCGAAACTACATGTCCCAAAGTACTGTGTCAGAGATCTAAAGGCATAGAGCATAAATATCAGGGGGTAGAGTTTGGGTAACTACATTCAGCTGGACAAAGTTACAGAGCTCCTGTGATCAGGTATCTAAACATATTATTCAGTAGTCTCCATCTGGATGCAATCTCAAGTAACCCTCTGTTTTCCTACTTTTCCAACATCTTTTAAAATGTCCCAGTTTTCTCTCCTCCACCTTCCTTCTCTGCAAATTCAGTTCAAGGTGCTAAAGCAGGATGGAGAAAATACGATGGAGCAGAATCTTGCTCTTGTCAAGGTCGTTCCACACAGCCCTATATCCCAGGACTTCAAGGCAGTAAATCTCATAATATCTGCTTTGAACTGGGTTATCTGAGTCCACACTCATATAATGTGGGTTTTTCTGCCTTGATATTCTGGAATATAGGGCTGTGTGGAAGGGCCCTCAGTAGTCTTATGCAGAACCAAACTGTTGCAGCCTGTCCAAGCTTTTGTGTACTTCCTCATTAATAACTTTTGCCATCTTGGCCTCACTCTGATGTTGCTTGGTCACATATGTCCCAGTTCTCATCTGTATCACCTGAGAAGGGAACAAAACATTGCTTTGTACTAAATGAATATAGGACTTTGACACTGCTGGATGTGTCGGATCACTGGAGGGTGCATGTAAACATTTGGGCAGAGAAACATAAATGCATGCCTACATTCTTACTATCCCTTTAGCTCTCCACATATTGATGTTTGGGGCATTGCTTGGAGAGACTTTACTCATGGTCATTATGCAAACAGAACTGTCCACAGATATTGAGATCTTGCGAAGTCTCGTTGTGTGGAGTCATATTCTAATATATAAGGATTGCTTCTGTTATAAACAGTAGTGCTCCTCTCTCACATACTGAGGGTACCTGCTGAAGCTGAATGCAGTATCACTCTGTAAGTTAATCTCTACTAGAGTGGACCTGCTGCATGAAATGTGGAATGGTTAGTCAACAGATATTAATTCAGAGGGTATCCTTTAGTTAGTTGGACTCATAATTGAATTTGAACCATTGATTGCATCTGATATAGAGTTGACTTTCCATATTCATGGCTTCTGTGCCCAGGTTTCAACCATCCATAGCTTGAAAATATCAACCCCCACCCCCAAATCCAAAAAGCAAACTTTGATTTTGCCATTTAAAGGACACCATTTTACTTAGTATGCCAATGTATATAAGGGGACTTGAGCATCTATGGATTTTGGTATTCACAAGGTATCCGGGAACCAAACCCCAATGCATACCAAGTGTTCTTCCACTGGATCTTAACTGCTTTCATTTGGGATGGTATAGTGAATCTAGGATAATCTCTAATGTATTCATGCCTTAAACGGGCACAATTATAAAATCTAAACCTTAAGTTAAAACTTAATAGAAGACAAATCTTTGAAGTACTGGTAGGCGGCTATGATTCTTGTCCCCTCTAGCAAAAAAAAGGAAAAGGAAAAAAAGTTGTAATAGCTGAAGATAAACAGCATTAAGCATTTGAATTTGTCAGAAAGATATCTAGGCACAGAGCAATATATTTTGCTTCAAATTTGAATTAAAAGTAGCTGAAGGACTTTAATGGCAGGTCTCAGATTCAAGTATTTCTGGAGAAATATTTCCCCCCATCATTTTCATGACAGTTGTTTTCTAAGTTTCAGTCTACCAGAAAACCACAAAACAAACATGCAAACAATCCGTGTACGTAATGAGCAATTCTTTGCACATATCCTGATATTTTCCTGTTGTGCTTGCTTGGAGCGCATGTTTAACATTTGACTTGACTTGAAAACTCAGTAAAATACATGGTCTAAGGGAGAAAAGTGAAAGGTGGAAAGGATGAATGGCTGAGTCAATAAAGCATTCAGTGAGTTTTGTTGGCAAGAAGCTCAAACAATCATTCCTGTGCTTTGGAAATGAATATGTGTTTGTGCATGTAATGGTACAATATCTCAAACTTGGCTCAGTTATGGGATTCAAGACCTTTAACAGGCAAAATATGGAGCCAAATCAGATGTAGCCAAATGAGCTATAATGGCTTGGCCACATTACAAAATGGAGTGTCACAGGCATTAGAGTATACATCCATATCCCACCTTAACTCCCAATGTTTTGGTGTTTTTTTAACTCCACAACTTTCCAACCTTTTCTCAAACATCAGGTGTAACCTGATTGTGGAGGAAACCTCTGGATCACTTATCATTTCTGCACTCATCTCATACCCATTTTCTCAATTCCTGAACTTGATAGATAGCAAAAATTCAGTGCTATCTGGCTTGAGAAGCAGTTTGGGGAAGGCTACTGTTCCATTTTCCCCTCCCATTCTATTCAACATCAACATATAATATGTGGGAGAGGATGTTGGAGGGGGGGGGGGTCATCACTATTCCATCCTATTATCGGGGAACTATAAAAATCTTGGACCATTCCCTGAAGCAATTGGTGGATTGCATGGAGGCCAACAAATGAAAGCTGAATTAACATATAATAGAGGTCTTTGTGGTCAGTAGAAGTGATCCCAGGTATTGAAGCTCAAGCAGCATTGCCTGCAGCAGCAAAACCTTTAAATGTTGATAGTTTGGTTCTTCTAAACCTGGCTTTCATGCAAGAAGTGCTACAGCACATTTTCTCTTTCAGCACCATTTGTATATTTCATAATTAACAGTGCCCTTTTGATGATTAACAAACCTTAACAGGACACTGTTTCTCCTTCGGTTTGGATTGCTTTTTTTCTCCAATGTCTTGTTTTTACCCTCATGAAATGTGTGTGTGAATTTAAATTGTTTGACTCTCTTTGTCCCTTTTAATACCTTAGCATAGAAAAAAATAATGATTAATTCTGAATTCAAAGCACATGCTAGCGATCTTTGAATGCTGGATTTAACACACACACACCCATCTGTGGTTTTATATAATTTTAGAAAACTACTGGTTGTGAAGTTTTCCTTATATCCAGGGGCTTATCATAAGGGAAGAAACACATATGCCACACTGCATGAAGTGTAGCAGAAGCATTTATTTTACTATGAGCACATGCCAGGAGGCACGGTAAGATGAATCTCACCACAGGTTTCCCACATACAACCAAATTGTCCTTGGGCATGAGGTATGGTCTTGCTGCTTCTATCCTTTGTAATCTGAATGGGCAATATTCAGGACTCTTTCAACAATAAATTGCCATCCTGTTTTTAATGTTGACACTCCAAAGATGGATCCTTTGCACCTAATATGATATTCTTTCCAGGAGTTCAGTAATACCTAATTTAATAATTAAATTTGTTTCGCGACTGAGCTCTTAATTCAAAATGCTCTTATCTCAAACTGTACTTTTCCATTGAAATGCTATTAATCTGTTCCAGCTCCCCAGCACCTCCCCCCCAATTTTTTAATTTTTTTTTAAAAAAAACCTGACATCAAGTTTAGTCATGTCCGACTTTGGGGGTGTTGGTGCTCATCTCCATTGCTAAGCCGAAGAGCCTTTGTTGTCCATAGACACCTCCAAGATCATGTGGCCAGCATGACTGCATGGAGCACCGTTACCTTCCTGCAGAAGCTTTACTTATTGATCTGCTCACATTTTCATGTTTTCAAACTGCTAGGTTGGCAGAAGCTGGGGCTAACATTGGGAGCTCACCCTGCTCCCTGGATTCGAACCACCAACCTTTCAGGCCACAATTCAGCAGCTCAGTGGTTTAACCCACAACACCACCAGCCTCCCCCATTTTTTGTTAAATGTTTTTAAATGAAAATGTACTTTATAAATTACAAGTGTTGTATAAATAAACATTCACATGGAATAATAAAAAAGAAAGGTCAACTTTAAAATGGTAGAAGCACAAAGTTGTCACAAGGAAACATATTTAAGGCAACAAAATGTGTGTTGACCAGTGTATAGAATAGAATAGAATAGAATTTAATATTTGTTAATCGCCCTCCATCATAGATGCTCCAGGCGATTTACAGCAACAGAACAACAACATATACAAAAAACACAGAGGGAAGAACAAAAGGGTGGGGAGGGAGGGAGGAAATAGGGAAGTGTCCGCGGCGATGCCCTTAAGGCCCCATTCTGCCATCGAAAGGAGGCAGGGATGTCCCAATACCATCGCCGGTGCCAAGGCGCCGGTGGGGGTTAAAACCCGTGAGCTCCCATATCAGCAAAGCAAAACATTTTCATTCATAGGGAACAATAAAACAAGAAAAATCAACTTTAAAATGATAGAAGCACAAAGTGATGGACAAGGAAGCACAAAGTGAAGAGGCAGAAGCATCATTTTTTTTTCATACTGAACTCATTCCAGCCTCCTTTCTTTTCTTGCTCCCTCTCCCTCTTCATGAAACAAACATACCAGGAATAAGATCCACAAAATCAACTAACCCAAAGTTCTTCAAAGTGCACAAGAGCAAAGTGGACAGCAATATCCCAAAGCAGACAAGAGCAAAGCAGCCATCAGTCTCCCAAAGTGGACAAGAGCATGAGACATGAGCCACGGAGGCTGCTCCACTGAAGCTCCAAAGCCTTGTACTCTTTTGCTAGCACTCCTTCTTGTGCTAGCTCTTAATTCAAAATGCTACTCATATGTCAAAGCAAAAGCAGGCTGAGCAAAGGTTCTTAACTCAAAATGCTCTTCAGTTGGAATGCTCTTAAGCTGAGGTTCCGCTGTACATCGTTTGGAATAATGAAACCATGATCAATAGAGAATGGATTGTGAAAACTCTGGTATCATCTTTAGTGAAGTAAAATAGACATAAAAAGAAAAAAAATGACAGGTCAGCAAAGCACTACATTATAAAAAAATGACAACTTGGCAACATTGTTTTAAAGTTACTCGGTGTGGAAACTGATGTTGCCAGTATTCTTTTGCAATGTAAATTCTATTTATTTCTTAATTGTAAATGTAAGTAGTGAATTTAATAGGTTTCCTGATTGATATGCTGTTACTTGTTAAACACCCCCCCAATTCTCAAGTTTATGTGCATGTTTCAAAGTGTGTGTGTGTGTGTGTGTGTGTGTGTGTGTCTAGGGAAACACTGGCACAACAAGAAGGAAAATTGGAATAATCTTTTTCATTGATCATGTCTTTGCAAAATAATCTGTTAAGAAATGTGAGGTACTACTAGTCAGAGAAAGAAACAAGCTGAAATAAGTAGCTTTATTTACAGAGTACTTTTTCATAGCCAAACATGGTCTAATAGAAGAACAAGAAAAATACTGTAAGCAAAAATGTTTATAGTTTAGGACATTATTACACAAGGTTCACAGTGTGAGCTGCCACCTCAACCCTGAATTGAATTGCTTCCCATGACATGATGTCATCCTATATTTGTTCCAAACCAGTCTGCAACTCATTTGGAACTAGTGGTTAAAAACAAAACCAAACCCTGACAACTCCCATTTTTAAGCAGCTGAAAGCATTTTGAATTTTCAGTTGTCTGGAAAATCCAAAAGTGCTTCAGCACCGAGTTTGGGAACAGTGATGTGCATCACATTGAATTGCTTCTTCTCCTCATGACCAGAGTGCTAGTCATTTTAGTTTTGTCAGCAAAACCATACCTCCCCCCCTTGCCCCATTCACTTCTGTACTCTTTGCTAACTTTACCTTGTTCTTTTGCAAATGTTGGAAGTACACTGCTGCAAAATACAACCTGAGCTGGTTTGACAATGAAAAATAGTCTGCTCCCTTGCAGAATACACAACCTAGGGAAAAACTAGTAAATGCAAAATGAATATTTTCTTTTTTATATTAACATTTAAAGTGTTAAAGTATTTGTGAACTTGTGGAAGTATTTAATTGTCAAACCCCAGTCTTGTAAGATTTGAAACTTATGGGATTGTAGCATTCTTCTGGGGAAAAAGGGGACATACATGAACAGGAAATGCACAAGTTGGGAGGAGACAGGTCTGAGTAGTTGCTTTCTTCAAGCACTTGGAAAACCAATTGGTGAGAAAAAAGAGTAGCTATCCCGGGGTGCTCTAGCTAAAACCCAAGTTAGTTTTGCAATGTCAGACTCATTGTAT
This sequence comes from Anolis apletophallus, assembly GCA_030556195.1. Lineage (NCBI taxonomy): Eukaryota > Metazoa > Chordata > Lepidosauria > Squamata > Anolidae > Anolis > Anolis apletophallus. The sequence continues at coordinate 116,766,883 of JARBWK010000003.1, read as the reverse complement.
GATAATGTCTAGGGAGTGGCTGTGGTAAAACAAGTAAGCAGGAAGTCATAATACAAGGTAGCAAGTTATGTGTATCAGCATGCAAATGTTGTTAACTCTGAGAGATGTATTGTGTTGCTTTATTATACTCTCCATTTCCCCCAATACAGGCATTCAAATCTGCTTGAATACATGCTGTGATGTTGTGAAGTGTAAATGAATAAAGCAACATGTTTGGTAACTTTAACCTCATACTGTTCTGTCCTACCGTCTTGCAGATCTGCTCTGCATGTTAATCTTTCACTTGGCAGAAGGAAAATGTTCTGGATGCCCATCTGAGGATCAAGATGTGATGCTGTTGATTAAATTACAAATGACACATGACATCAATTCTTATTAGAGATTCTCAAGGCAAGCCATAGCGTAAGCAGATTTGCCTGGCCTCAGTGAAACGCCCATCCTGTCCATTTCTCAAAATGTTCAACTTGGTAATTATAAGCCAGGATTTCAGGCTAAGCTCAGCCAAGGCATGAATTTAGTTGTCAATCAAGACTGAGAAATATTTTTGGCAATGTCTGCATGATAGTTAAGGATCATGGCTTTTTAACCCTCTTACCTCATACTAAACAATCACCACCCATGCCAGGAGTTTACTGGGAAAAGAGCTGTGTAATCAATTCTCTTGACCACATCATCATTTCACAATCAATAGTGGCAGCTCTTTACAGTGACATTGAATTCACAGACTTTCAAAAGGCTGGGGATTTTGTGCAGCTAGAAAAAGGAGGAAGGGAGCTAAGCATCTTTAGATATTGAGTCTTGAGAAAATGTGCTATTCAGAAAAGAGACTCATTTTTAGTGTATGCGCTGAAGCATTCCATTTGCTCTTGCTGGTCCACCTCAAACAATTTTGTCATTCAACATCACAACTGGTGCCCATTTTTTCTTCCTCTGTGTGTGTAGGAAATGCATAGAAGGAGTGAGATTGTACATGCCCATCATTGAGTTTTTCTTCTGCCCTGTTAGGTCTATGAATTTTAGAATACTGAAGCACAGCTAAACAGCAAAGCTTGGCAAAGTATATTACCATTTCGGACTTTGGTTTTCAGAATTCTTCAGCTAAAATGGGTGCCCATGACAGCTTTGTAAACATGTATTTGAGCTAATGAGGAATGTAGCCCTTTCAGTTAGAATGTTTGGAAAATCTCACAAACTCTGGTGGGTTGAGAGTTTGAAATAACACAAGGAAGGCTTGGATTCCTTCCTTTTTAACTACCTTGACCCTTCACCCAAGACAAGAAGGTCCAGGATGCAATGTGGGTTATTTATTTATTTATTTATTTCTTCGACTTATTAGTCGCCCTTTCCCGTAGGCTCAGGGCGACTCACATTGTGAGTCGTGAACAAGTAAAATCAGGGTAAACCAAAACACACTAAAATTGCCACAACCAGCACGCAAGCATGGTTTGGGCATGGTTTTATATACATAAACCTAAGCACCGAACGCCTGGATGAAGAGGAGGGTCTTACAGGCCCTGCGAAATGTTAGCAGATAGGCCTGCGCTCGGACTGTGGGGGGAAGAGCATTCCACAGCACCGGCGCAGCGGCACTGAATGCCCTCCTCTGCGTTGAGGTCAGATGAACAGATCGCCGACTGGGCACCACCAGGAGGTTTTGGGACTCGGATCGCAGTGGTTGTGGTGGACTGTAGTGGGAGAGGCGGTCCCTTAGATACACTGGCCCCAGACCATTCAAGGCCTTAAAGGTTAGAACCAACACCTTGAAGGTGATCCGGTGCTCTATCGGAAGCCAGTGCAGTTCGCGCAGCACAGGCGTGATGCAACCCACCCTTGTTAAAAAAAACTGGGTAAGAATTGCCAGTCCTGGAAATTCAGGAAAGATCTACAAAATCTTTTCCGTTACCTACTTGCCAAGTAAAGATGCTCCTAGTGTGCCAGTACTCCTTTTCATTAAAGGCTTAATTTCAAAGTCTGGTTCCTTTAAAAAAGGCACACATAAATGATTGATGGATCATGTTGATATGCTGTACTATAAAGGACACCATGCCATATTTAGGGTTATAATACTTTGGTAATTCATGCTAGATCATGACAACAAGAAATGCTTGTCTGTTTTCTTTCTTCTATGAAAATCGTGTACTTCTTATTCTATGTACTGTATGTGGTATTTTTGTGCAGAAAACAGCATGAAAGATACTGTTTCTTGTACAGAAAATACTGTTCTCTATGCAAACCTGTATGAATTCTGCACAGAGTGAATGCCAAACTGTGCTCTTTTCATTCCAAGAAGCTCTTTGTCAGAATATCTCAATGATTTTGATAACTTCTCGAATATTTTCCAGTATTATTTCCATATTGACCTAAGACATTTGGGGCCCTTCTACACATGGCTAAACCCACCAAAAGTAACCAGGTTAAAAGGGTGGGGTGGCTACATGACGCTTCAACAAAGTGAGGCTGGAATCAGGTTAACAGCTGTTTAAAACCCGATTCTGCCTGAAAAATATTCATCTTCACATGGGTGTAAATCCCTGTAGTCATGCAAAACACATGTTTTCCTTCCCTTCCTCTTGTGAGAACTGCTCCAGCACACATGTGTCCTTCAAAAGCCTGAAACAGCTGATTAGTTGACCAGGCTGTCAAAAATGGAGCCATGGAGACACAGGTGGCTCAAGGGAAGCACAAGTGGAAAGCAATTAGAACTCTCTGAAAACATTCCTTTATTTTGATCTTTATCATATTAAACAGAACTTGAATTAACAATTGGGTGAAGAGGGAGATAAGAAATCTGATTTTGTGTACATTAACATATTTGCTTGTGTGCATATGAGGTCTAGCACATTACGGAGATTTTTTTTAAAAAAAAAAAACATCTTCTGGATGTTCCTATCCACCCTCCATCGTGAAGCACTTCAAGGGAAGGCTGTTATGATGGTGAGGGATTTGACAGGTTGTGTGTGGACCTGCTGCCGGGTCTTTGGATTTTTGCTCCAGATTTAAGATGTGCATTTTGGCACTGCCTGGAAATGTCCTTGGTGATCAGGACCCCATATATTCCCCCATCTCCTCTCCTCTCTGGTTATCTACAAAAGCTTGGGGGAGGCTGAAGATATTTTTCCTTTTACTAATGTTGTAACAACAAAGGAGGAATGATGTGAGAAGATTTTGACCTTAAAGGGAAAAAAAGAGGAGGAAGAGGAAAAGAAAGTATTATCAAATCTCTTAACAGATATATAACCACTAGAAGCTGGAATAGAAATCTCACCGTATGCATGTTAGCCTTTTAAGAAAAGAACTGGTGTGTACTGGAGGTGGGATGCCACCAACCTCTCTTAGCTTTACTAGACTACTTTCAAAGGTGCAAGGACAACTATTGACTCTTGAAGCAGGTTTCAAATAAGGCAGCTGAATTGGCAGGCTTGTGTGACTGAGACAGAGCATTTCCCTTCCAGATCACTGGGTTGCATCCAGCTAACTGAGCTTTGCAACTTTTAAACTCCTGTTCAGTGGCCTTTGTAGCCTGACTGTTACAGTTCATTTACTGGTGAGCAGGTGTTTATATCAGTTTCTCCCCACCATTCTGAAGTGGAAATGCAATCAGACCCAGATTCTAATATAAAAATGTAATGATGCTCAGTTATGCACTAGATACAAGTGTTTAGCAGGATACAAAATGTAGTAGAGATAATGTGACAAAGGACCTCTTCACACAACACTATTGGGTCATGCCATTGCACCATGAAAAGGAAGGTGCACAGACTGCATTGGCACCCTGTCTGTATCAGATGGTAGAAAGGGTGGCAACGAGCAGCAACACATGTTGTCCCACCAGTCTTTCTTATGGCAGAAAGGGGAGGAAATGTGGGCAGCTCCATTGGAGCTACCCAAACTACACTTTCTTCCCCCACTTTGGGAGGAATGTGGGCAGGGCCTGCTGTGCATCTTGTGCTGGCGCATGGCAGGCCCCATCCATGCTGCAAATAAAAGTGTGAAGAGGTCCAAAGTAGAGGGAACAACAATGGCTCTACAACAAGGGTTGTAATAATGTGGCTCTCCATTTGACATTATTCTGCAGTCCTCAGCATCCTTAGCCTGCATTGTCAAGAATGAAGAAAGTTGGGAGTTGCAATCCAATGATATGTTGTATGGATCTGTTGCATGCTCTACAATATCAGCTCTTTTAAAAGGTTCCATTTGTACACAACATAGGTGACATGATAGAAAATACACTTCAGTTTATACTATAGCTTTCTGCAAAATTCTTTCTAAGACACTTCATTTCATTGTCATCCCTTTTCATAGTTCACGGGTCAAAGGAGGCACAGGTGCAGAACTGAAATAAAGCTCCAGTGATGTTATAGACAGCTAAGGTCATAAGATTGTATATAAAAGTGCAAACATAATAAAACAGATTCAAAAGGGAGGGATAGCTTAAGGAATAAAATGGAAAAGCAAAAGCTAACAGTTCCTGAAGCAATAAAGCTGTGCCTTTGAAAGGTATATTAACACCTTCTCCCGCACTCTCTTACTTCGCGAAACAAACAAACTTGAAATCCAATTTTTTAATGAACTTAATGAAATACGACCATTACAAAAATGACAAAGCAGGTTTTCTCCATTGAAATTGTTGGGACGTCAACAAAAAGCCTTGAATCTTGGGCTCCACTATGTTCTTGAGCTGTGAATGTGGCTTTGCTTTGGGCACTCCTCATATAGGACTACAGACTTCAACATCCCTGAACTCCTCTGACTGAAGATGTCAGGGTTTAGACTCCAATGTTTTCTGGAGGATCTCAGATCTCTTACGTGTTATCTGATTAAAGTTGTCAGAAAAGGGGCAAAGTACTTATGAAAATAATAGCTTTTAAAAATATCTTAGGCATGCAATATGGAAATGAATTTTACCAGGGGGACATGTTTATCTAACAGATAAGGCAATTCTCTATTTGTCTCAGTCCAAAGCTTGAGATCAATGAGTTAAAGAGAGCTAATGATATACTGTATATTTATCAATTGCTCATTTCAGATCATTTGGTCCAGGTAAGACTGAAGATTTCTCCATGAATAGATCTTATTTGTTCTGAATGAAGGGGGAAAGTAAAACATATAGCAATCCAAGCTTGGAAATCCCCCTTTTTTTACTCAAACACTCAGGATCCTTGAGAAACCCACTTCTGGCTGCTGGGTTGTTGGAACTGTAGTTCATACAATAATTAATTTAACTCATACATGCATCCTAGCATGTACACAGAGTTCTCTATTCCAGGTCAGAAGATGCATCTACTATGGCTTAATGCTCTGAACTAGCCTTCTCTACCAAAAAAAAATTAATAATGCTGGAGCTTCACCAAACTGCAACTCCCATGATTTTATACCATGGCAGTTGAAATGGACTGCAGATTGACATGGTTAACTTGAATACGGAACTGGAGTGTGGTTTGTTTAATTAATTTTTTTAATAGGTTAATCTATTTCAATGTATTTTACAATGTAATTGTTGTTTATTGTTGTTATGAAATGTTGTTAGCCACCCTGAGTCCCCCTTTTGGGGTAGAGAAGAGCAGGTTACAAATGATTGAAATAAATAAATAAATAATAAAGTGATTTCGAACTGCATTAATTCTACAATGTAGATGCACCTATAGTGTAATTTCTGCTGTGCTAACTACTACTTAAGTGAGCTTATTGAAAGACAAGCCCCACTCTCGTGGCATCATTCATTACAGGGGTGTCAAAACGATTTTCATTAAGGGCCACATCAACCTTGAAATTGCCTTCAAAGGGCCTTTCAATCCATGGAAGGAGAATCTGTGGATACAGATTCACTTGTGCCCAGCTGTGATCATACCTCAAGAAGCCTGACTTGGCCACAGTAGACCACGCCTTCGTTCCATCCAGGCTGGATTATTGCAATACACTCTACATGGGGCTGCCTTTGAAGACAGGTTGCTAACTGGAACTAATTGTAGGGAATGGACAACGCCCTTATTAAAACAGCTCTACTGGTTGCCGATAAATGTTTCCGGTCCCAATACATAGTGTAGGTTATCACCTACAAAGCCCTAAATGATTCAAGCCCTGCCTATCTTCATGACTGCATCCCCCCCCCAATGTATATGTGCAAACTTAAAGATCTGCCAGTGTCGCACTCCAGGGAAACGCAGACCCTCTAGATGTAATCATAATCACACAACACCAGCACTTGAAATATAGTCATTTATTTAAAGCAGGCAATACTCAGTAATGCAGTAAAGAATAAAAGGGTAAAAGGAAAAAAACAAATCTATAATCCAAGCAGGAATGTTCCAGGAGCCAAAAGCAGCACAGATGATATAAAATCCAATGGAATCCAAGAGAATCAAAGTCCCAAAAACTCAAGCTAGAATTTCCAAAAGCAAGAACATGAATGCAATCCAAATTGCAAAAACTTCCCAAAGCCAAAGTTGCCAGAAATCTGATTTTTCCCCAAAGCAAGCTGAACTAAATACCCCAAAAACTAGACCTCTTTCGATATTCCCTAATTGGCATTTTTCTCCACCACCCGAAAGCAAGGACCTTGGAGTTGCCAATTAAAATTCCTTCTCTGCTAGCCGATTCAACCCAGGTGTTTTATCTCACACTCCTCTGCATCAAACAGGTTAATTCCCAGGGAAAACTCAGCCCTTGCAAATTCACATCCCTTGTATCTGCTTGCACTTCAGATCCCACAATCCTGGTAGCCAAAGAAGCCACAAGCCCAACAGCCAGGGAGGCCCTTCTCGTGGTCCCATCACCATCACAAGCATAGTTATGGGGATGAGAGAGAGAGAGGACCTTCTCAGTGGTGCCCCCCCGGCTTTGGAACACCCTCCCCAGGGAGATTAGGCAGACCCCCACACTGTCCTTTTTCCAGTCTAGCCCCAATGGTATGCAATTAGTGACACAGCACTGCACTTTCGTCCTATGCCCTTAGCTACAACTAGCACTATCCCATTCTCTTGTTCTTGTTTACAGTTAGCCATGTTTTATGACAGTTCTCACCATAGGTTGGGTGCTGTTCTGAGTTTAAATTATTGTTTTATATGGTATTGGTTTTATTTTTGGATTGTACTGTGTGTTTATTTTATGTTTTGTTTTAGGCATTTTGTGCCATATGTAAGGCGCCCCAAGTCCCTTCAGGGAGATGGAGGCAGGGTACAAAAATAAAGTTATTATTATTATTATACAGAGGGTCAAATATATATATTTTAAATTGTAGTTGATGCTATATAGTTTTTCCCCAATTTGGGCCCCTTGATGTTATTGAATGACAACTTCCATCACTTTTGATTATTGGTCATGTGGACTGTGGATAATGGGAATGGAAACCCAACAGCACGTGTGGCTCTCAGATTGGGAAAGGCTAAAGCATATTTTAAAGTCAGAAATCATACCACAAGCTTTGTGTCTAAATCCAAATTCCAGTATCCTGACTAAACAGAAAAAACTGCAGCCTTACAGATGTTTCTGTACCACAACTTCCATCAGCTCTAATCATTGTGCTTAATGATGAATACAGAAATTGTAGTCCAGCCTCTTGGGGGGGGGGTCACATAAAATTACATGGTGGGCCAGATTCGGCCTATGAGCCTTGAGTTTGGACACATGTGCCTTAGGATATACGCTCTGAATAACAATCCAATCTATCAAGGGGCAAAAAAAAGGAAATAAAGAAATAATGACACACTTGAAGTTCTTGTCATATTATTTTTCCCAAGGATAAGGTGAAAGTTTTGCCTTGCAAATCTGCCAAGACAATCAAAACCTAAACATTTCTAGCTTCACAGACTAGGGAAAATTGTAATTTAGATTATTTTCTTAAACATACACACACACAGCCACACAATGACCTCACTCAACTTTGCTTGATCATGTTATACATGTTCTCAATTATAATTCATAGAAATAAAAGTTCTTTTGGCCAGACCATACTCTACATATTTACTAGGTGTGAACAACTGTGTTTTATAGAGATAATTCTACCCAAATTAGAAGAACCCCACAGGCTGAAACACTTTCCTTGTGAAAAAATGCATAGCTATCCTAGGAAAGGAGACGTTCAGTAAACTACATGTCACTATCAGCCATTGATGGTCAGTGATTTGTTCTGAATCCAAAGGCTAAACCAAACCTCATGCTGCTGGATGTCAGATGCAATTGGTCCAAAGTCAAAGTTTTGCAGCTCAGACAGGGCACACTTTATCCTTCAGGCTGCTACTTAAGATAGTCGTGACCCTGAGGAGAACCAGTCAACAAAACAGACAGACAAGAGGATGTGATTTGTATGCATCCCTGAGCCTGCCCAAATCACCTCTGACCCATAGGTCAGGCTGCAAATGACAGCGGAGTGCATGCACCTGATCACCTGATCAGACGGCACATTCTCATTAAAAAGCCTGGGAAGAAGGCGGCAGTTACACAGTGTTTACACACAGACCAAACACAATCTGCCCAGGAAATGAGAAAGAAAAAAAGAGCGGGGGAGAGGGGGAGTAGAGAGGGCGAGATCAATTTTTATTCAACAGAAGGAAATTTCAAGCCCAAACTCTGAATTTTCACCTACCTGAACAGCCTCATTGTGTCCGGATTGGTATGCAATGCAAGTAAGAACTGATCTAGTCTTTTGAGCCATAAGAAATAATTTACAATTATCCTTTATGTGGGAATGTCCCTTCCTGAGTAAAAAAAATTCTTGCTGTATACATTAAATAAGTATATCAAAAACAAGACTGACTCATTATCCTTGAGGTGCTGACTTTTTTTATATGTAGGGAATATCTTAGACTGAATCTCCACTGCCATATGATGCAAATTCAAAATGCAGATTAACTGCATTGAACTGGATTATATGGCAGTGGGGATTCATATAACATGCATTTCAATGTGCATTATATGTGTCTACAGTGACCATATTGTTTATTCGTTCAGTTGCTTCTGACTCTTCATGACCTCATGGACCAGTCCACACCAGAGCTCCCTGTCGGCCGACACCACCCCCAGCTCCTTCAGGGTCAAGCCAGTCACTTCAAGGATACCATCCATCCATCCATATTGCCCTTGGTCGGCCCCTCTTCCTTTTCCTTCCATTTCCCCCAGCATCATTGTCTTCTCTAAGCTTTCCTGTCTTCTCAAGATGTGGCCAAAGTACTACGTCTTTGCCTCTAATATCCTTCCCTCCAATGAGCAGTTGGGCTTTATTTCCTGAAGTATGGACTGACCACAAAATGCAGTTCAAACTATATTATTTGGCAGTATTTGGCACTTTCATTGCTATGCTTCCATCCTATGGTATCTTGGTGCTTGTATTTTGCTGAGGTACTAGAGCTCTCTTGGTGAGAATTCCATGATTGCCCAGGCAATCATGGAATGAAAAATGAAATTTTTTTTCAAAATTTCGTTATAAATGGCAGTTTCTAATTGGTTTTGTCTTAAAAATCACCAATAATGAAATAATAACGAAGTTTTGAAAGTTTTGTTAGAGTTCTGAAATGTTCGCCACCAGAACTTTAGCAACATTGTAGAAGCAAAGCACCAGCACCACCTAGTTTTCACCACCAGAATTTTAGTTTTGTAAGTATTTTAGAACCATTTAGAACCATGGATTGCCCAGGCCTACTATCTGCCTCTCCACGAACTACAAATTCCAAGATTCTATAAGATGGAACAATGATACTGAAGTGGATTCATAGTGCTTTAATTGTGTAGTATGAAAAGGACATAAGACAAGATATACTGAATTCATTTTCAACCCAAAGAGAGATTGTTCTGAACATGTTGGTTTGCTAGCAGTTGCATTTACAAGCTATTTATTTATTTATTTATTTATTTATTTGATTTTATATTCCGCCCCTCCCCGCAGGCTCGGGGCGGATCACAAAAAGCGAGCGTACAGTAAAACATAGCACAACAGTAGAACACATCATAAAAACATAAAACATATCATAAAACATACAGTAAAAACAGTTGTACGTAGCACTGATGGTATAGTCTACGGTTCCTAACTGAGACGGGATAGACCCGATAGGATTTGAGGTTACCCGAATGCCAATCTGAAGAGGGCCGTCTTGCATTCCCTTCGGAAAGGGAGAAGTTCGGGAACCATTCGAGTGTAGTTAGGGAGCGAGTTCCAGAGTGCTGGAGCCGCCGCAGAGAAGGCTCTCTGTCTTGTACTGGACAAGTGACAGGAGCGGGACGATGGTATAACCAGCAAATTTTGCTCTTCCGAGCGCAGTGATCTCGGGGGAACGTACGGGGTAAGGCGGTCCCTCAGGTATTGAAGCTACACATGCAATCCAGGTCACTTGCATTAGTCTTACACAGTCTCATCTCTCTGCTTGCGTTAATGCTGTCAGTTTACATAAATTTGGAATTTTTCACTCAGGAAAAGTAATCTATTTCAGGTAGAAAGGTAAATTGTGGATGATCAAGATTAAATGACTCACAACCACTCTATTTTTTGTTATCTTTGGCTCCTCTTCCTGTTTCTCATTCTCCTTTCCTTTTTTGGAGAAACTACACATCCTCAAATGCCTCTACTTAATCATTGCTGGTGGAGATGATATTGAAAAATTATGACCAGTAGAAAGTAGAGTCTGGGCTTGTTGGTTAATCCCAAATAGGGTAGATCCATTGAATGAACCTTTGAACGATGAGTAGACATTTGATTTAACGGGTCAGAAAGAGTGCAGTATAGTGATTTGAACATTGGATACAAATCTGAAGAACAAAGTTTCTCTTGGAAAATATTTGATGATTTAGTGTGAGTCACACACTCTCAGTCCCAGAAAATTCTGTGATAGGGTTGCTTTGGGGCAGTGGTTCTCAACCTGCGGGTCCACACCTGTTTTGGCCTAACTTCCAGAAATCCCAACCAATTTACAAACTATTAGGATTTCTGGGACTTGAAGGCCAAAACATCTGGGGATGCAAAGGATGAGAACAACTGCTTTAGGGTCTCTATTAGTCAGAAACAACTTGAAAGCAACATATCAACAACAATGATGACAACAACAACAGCAGGTGGGAAATATGATTAAACTGGCATGATTTTAAACAAACGTTTTTATTAATATAATGTATTTTAAAATGAATTGTTTGTAACTGTATTTTGTGTTTGTGATTAGCACTGAAATGAGTGCTTGTTGTGAAACCGGCCTCAGTCCCCCGTCCCCCCTGCCCCGGGTGTGAGAAGGATGGGGTACAAATGTATGAAATAAATAACTAATCATCTTCATCATCAACAACATCCACTACTACTACTCCTACTCCTCTAGTCAGGACTAACCATAGGCCACATAGAGTGGTGTACATACCAGTCACTATTTCAAAAGAACAGAATAACTGGATATAAAGACATCCAGAATAAGTGACAAGATGTTGGAAACTTAAGGATCTATAGATCTTTTTTGTAAAAAAAACAAAACTTGCAGCTGATGTCATTGTCAGTACCACCTTACGTTCTAATGACCTCAATATCACACTGCATTGTCATAGTGCTATTATTCCACTTTAACTCCTGTGGCTGACCCCTGTGGAATTCAGGGGCTTTATAGTTTAGTGAGGCCTAAGAGCTCTTTGAATGAGAATTCTAGATGCCCCTCAAACTAGAAATCCCAGAATTCTGCATGAAGCAGCCACAACAGTTACATTAGAATGATACTGCTGAAACAGTGCAGTGTAATTATTGACTACATCATCCATAAAGTTTTCCTAATTTCAGCTCCATTTACAACCATTTACAACCATGTCATGTTTTGAGACCAATCAACCAGAAAACATTCCCAAATATTAAGAAATGTACCAGGAAGAGGTGACAGATTCATTCCCTCAATTGGAGGCTGACGTGTTGCTCTTGTCATTTCAATAATATTTTCCACCTGCAGTATTCCTGTTTTCATAACATCAGTGAAAACATGACATAATAAATCTATTTATCTCAACTTCGGTTGAATTATACACCAGGTATCTGACAACTGATAAGTAGTGGGCAAACCCGCAACAAAGACTAAGAAAAGAGCAAATGTTAAAGGGGCAATACTAGTGTTTTGTGTGTTTTCTTCCTGCTGTAAGGAAGGGATAATTTCTTTTTGTCTGTGCAAAATGTTACTCTGACCATGAAAGGAAGGAGACAGAAGGCAAGCTCTATGGAAAAGGCTCGCAGCATCTGACCAACTCAGCAGGAGAAACACTGGTTCTCTCAAATAAGCACCTTCTGTTACCAGACAGCTCCTAAATCTATGCAAGCCCTCGGTTCTGTTCTCAAGGGGAAATGTCTTAGTGATCAAAGAATTGTATGGAAGGGAAGAAATGTACACCTAACCTCTAAAGCTGCCTGGGTACCCCTTCTGTTTAGAGTTATTTCTCATAATAGCAAAATAAAACATACACCACCACTCTGCACAACTTCAAAAAGTTACCTTTTGACCAAAGTTCCCAGAATCACTCTGCTAATGTGGTAGCTTGGCTCAGCATTGTAGGATATTCTGGGACCTATCCTCCATAAAGACCCCCCCCCACACACACTATATTGCAACACCTTGTATGAGGTTTAATTAATTTCTTCTTCTATTTTTGACTTCTGTTGACAAGGTATGGCTTTTCTTTTTAAATGAACATTTTACCCAAATGCTTTATTTCTGGCTTAAAAAAAGTTTTGGTAATGTTTTCACTTTTTCCCTGCAGCTTTCAGCTTACTGTAGATGTGTTTTAACAGTATTTCAATGCTTCCTGTGTTTTGTAAGGTGTTTTGAAAGGCCAGCATGATGTAGTGGTTTAAGAGGTTAGAAATACAGTAAATAAATAAATAATAAATAAGAGGTGGGCTATACCTCTGGAAATCCTCAAATCCTTACTCAAGTATGAAACTGACTCAGTGATCTTGGGCAGGTCACACTATCTCAGCCCTAGAGGAAGGCAATGGAAAACCTCTCCTTGAACAAATCTTGGCAAGAGTACTCTGTGACAGGTTCACCATAGGCCCAAAATGACTTGAAGGCAAACAACAAAATCAACAATATGCCTTGAGTGGTTCCATTTTTTTGGGAAGAAAAAACGGGCATGAATTTCTTGAAACAATACAAAATCATGAGGTTAAATCTAATGTTATGTTCCCTAAATATTTTATATTTATTTTACGAACTTCCTTGCCATTTGTAGTTACATTCTAATGGATTTAGAAGGGATGTGATAGTGTAGAGCTGTACTTAATGAGTTTTATTGGACATTGCCATTTGGGCAATATGAGAGTTTGATAGAAACTGGTTTTGCTGTATGGACAATTAGATAAACATGTCTTGAACAGGTTTGAGGCCAGGGAGTGATTACATTAACCACAGAGCACGACTTCAAACCTGTTCCATAATACAGAGTATCTGCTGCTTGACAGCTGCCATAAAATGCATTTTCCCTCCATTTTCCTGTCGAGATGTGCTTCAGCACTCTGGAAGTGAGAAAAAGGAAAGTCACAGCTAGTAATGGAAGTAATCGGTGACCTGCTCCAGGGGGTCAATCGCTGAGGACTTAATTAAGGACTTAATCAGAGGGTCTTTGGGCTCCATTACCATGTGCTTAGGAAACAGAGCTTCATGGCTGTTCCATGGAGGCCATCACATGACTTAAGGGAACTTCCAGTGGGACTCCATGAGGATCCATTTCTGCAGCACATATCAATGGAGCCAAAAGTCCATATTCAGGAGACAGGTGTTACTCCAAACCTGAGAAAGTGGGGGGGGGGCGGGGAGAAGAGGGGGAAAGGTGTAGCGAGGACATGGGATGGCTGGTTATCTCAGAAGACAAGGAAATATGGTAGGGAAAAGGGTAAGATGGCTTCCTCCATATTTTCCCCACCTGTCTGATGAAATCCTTAGAGCCTTATTTTGAACTTTCCCTGGTTTTTCTTGATGCCCTTTTGTTCTTATTGCCCCAGAGAGGAAAATGTCTTGATTCAGTGCCAATGGATGTTTGAAACCTTAAAGCTAGAATTTCTAGTCATGTGAGTGACTGAGGGTGCCACTACACTATACTGTAGAATGAATGCAATTTGACACCACTTTAACTGACATGGCTCGATGCTATGGAACCATGGCCTTATCTACTAAAGAATGCTGATACCTCACCAAACTACATACTCTCAAGTTCCATAGGATTGAGCAATGGCAGTTAAAACGATGGCAAACTGCATTCATTGTACAGTCTAAATGTACTCCGAGATAGTGACATCTGGAGATGTCAAAGTATGGGACTGTGTAGTTGTTTCAGCATGACCTAAATGGTATTTTCTGTAATGTTAGTTGTTGTGTGTGAAGGAGTCTGCCATAGTTTGAACAGAAACACAGTGTTTCCAATTTGGATCGTATCATACTGTTTCACATCTCCTCCCACCCCCAATTTTAGGATTGTATGGGATTTTTCCTCACTTTATGACAGTTCACTTTGCAGCGTAAATGCTGAACATCTATAAGTGAGGCAATGCACTGTGAAATGTCAAGCAAAAGGTAAAATCAATAATCTGCAAGTTACTGAAGAAAAATGGTCCTCACAGATGATCAAAGTGTATTGGGTGTGGATTGTGCTGTGGCTAATACAAATGCTGAATTAAGGAGTTTGTGAGATTGCTCATTTTCATTTTTGTTAATGTTTTGGCTGTACCATGTTTGAAGATTTGGCCCCGAAGCTCAAGTTTGGAACCAATTCTCAGGGTGTCTTGGTGGCAAGTTTAAATTTTAGGGCCACTCAGTCATTGATATTATCATGTTTATTTATACCCCACTTTTTCTCTCCACAAGGAGATTCAAAGAAGCTGTGATGGAGGGTCTTCTACAGACATTCATATTAGGCATACCAGATTAGATAGTGGACTACTCCTATTGCTGAGAATAGGGTAAAAACAATAAAAATACAATGGACTTTGGTTCTTCTAAAAATATAACTCCCTCTGTAAACCCATCACAAAACTTTCCTTTAAAAAAGTTATCAAGATCAAACTCCCTGCACAATATCACGGTGCATGCTGCAGGCGGGCATCCCTAAATGACCTAAGATTGGTGCAGGGAAGGTGACTTTTCTTATATCTTTTCACACAGAGATGAAGGACACATGAACCTCTGGAAGTACTGTAACTCTACTCAGGACAGCCAACAAGACGAATAGTAGGGAATGTACTCTTGCAACATCTCGTGGGCCATACATTTCTATCCTGTGTTAGATTTTCTAGTATAAATGATTAGGATCCCAATTCATTATTCCAACTGTATCTTGATGATGCATTGATTTTTGCCCCACTGCTCTCGCTGACTGCCTTGCCTTTTTACAGATCAGGAAAAGCACATTATAGTGTAGTGTGCTTTGCGCACACACAGGGAACTATGCAACTATTTTGCAAAGTGGGCCAATATTTAATTCTTAATTTCCAACAACTTGACTTTGAATTTATGGCAATGCTACAAGTGAAGTCACATCTGTCATCAACAACCCAGCTGCAAACTTAGGGTTATGGCTTCCTTGTTTTAGGATGCTGTATTCCTTCCCCCCCCCCCCCCATTCCTAGCATTATCATCCTCAGTATGCTGCAAGTACTGAGTTGAAATGGAGAAAACAGGTTGTCCCAAATCACTCAGCAAAAGCAGCACTGACATCCACTTCACCGTTTACTTTCCTAGCTGCTAAACCACTCCTGGAGCTGCCATTGAAATCTCTCTATTTTTGCTCATTTTTGGCCGCTAAACATAATATAGCAGATAGTTGGACAACAGGTGCTCTTGCAGGTTCTTTTACAATCATTGTAAAAATGCCCTTGGTGTTTATAAATGACAAGAAAAAGGAAAAGGCCACAAATGTTTATGTGAAGGATTCCTTTTAAAGCTGCCTTGCTAACAGACCAATGTATGTAAAGGTAACTAAAAATCAACAACTTTCCCGCTAAAAATTAAAAAGTGCTCTAGAAAAACAACCACCCATTATGGGAAAAAAACTGCAGAAGTAGAAAATAAAAGTATAAAAACAAAAACCAACACAGATCCACCACCACATCTGTTATTACTATTCAATATTTTTGTTTATAATGTTGATAGCGTTGAGAAGTTTGGAGTCCTTGAGTATTCTTAATCTTGTGACAACTTTCTTATAGAGTTATTGGCTTAATTTTATGCTGCTCTTGAAAAAAAGAGGGTTTTCTAAGTTTTGCACCTGCAGTATTGCCTGCCTTCTGGGACCTATTCATCTCATTGGTAAACCAATCCTTTTACATCAAAAGTCTCCACTTTCTCTAACCTCTTTTAACACACTGGTCCCTCCCCTCTCTGCAGGTTTCTTGCAGCTATCTGGGGAATCTTTCGCTTTTTGTCCTTTCCTGACCCTCCCGCACCACATTCTAGTTTCTTATTCACACCATCTGCTCTCAAGAAAGGGAAAACTTCTGCTTTGAAAACAGACGCTCTTCCCCAGGCGTTAAAAGGATTTAGAAAGTTACCTTTTTAGGATGGAATTTAAAAGAGAGAGGAAAAAGTTACATTTGGAAGAGATCTCAATTGAGGCTCTGCTCTGGGGTTTGAGAAAGAGTATATCAGAGATAATGTTTCTCTGGTTTTTGCTTTCCTTTCCCTTCCCTTCCCTTCCCATCCCCTTCCCTTCCCCCAGATACTGGTATGATCTTCTTGTTCTTGACAGAAGTCTTTCTAAAGATCTGCTCAAGCCTCACTAAGCAGCTGTGCGTTAGGTCATTTTCCCAGGAGTTTTACATGTGGAAAGCCGGGCATTTAGCAAGGCCTCCAAAAGGACACCATCTGGCCCTAGCGAAGGAGGGGTGGGTGGGTGGGAGGAAGGATCATGACACTTTCAGTGGTACCAACAGGCCCTGATGAACCATAAAGGAATTCAGGACTAGACTGTGATCCAATAGTGGTGAGCCCAACAATCGCCTCCAATGACAGCTAAATCCATTCATCTCCCCGAGTTATCTCATGGGACAATGGACTTTTGTGCCACACTGTTTACTGAAGGCAGAGTAAAACCCAGCTTGATGTTGTGTGCGCGTGCGCATGTGTGCATGCCTGGTTTTAGGGCTTACATACTCTTCCTAGAATATGGAATAAATGCTAGAAAGAAAAAACTGCACAAAAGGCAAACCTCCGGTCTTGCATTGTACTTTGAATATATAGGAATAAACTGTTAGACAAAAAGATCCTGGTGTATGTGTGTTGTAAAACTATGTATACAAAGGGATATTTGAGTTAAATACTAACAGAGAACAAAGTTGGTAGCATCAGCTTTCCTAGACTAAGTCTACTTCCTTGTATTTATGAGAAAGTTGTGTGTAATTTTTAAGGGAAAGTTTTCAGATAAAGTGAGAGAACCTGTTTTTTAAAATTTTTTCAGAGGTGGGAAATTTCATTATTACTGCTCAAAGAATAGAACATAGTAGGCATGAGAAAAAAGTTATGAAAATTAAAAGAAATCGTAAGTGATTCGTATGTAATGGAACTTTCTAGTTTATATGCATCACGGCAGCTAACCAGGAAGAAGACTTTCTTTTACGGTCCTTGAGGCCAACAATTTGCGTTATGATCGTAATTAATTCTTAATTATTGTACTACTCATTTCTCCCTGTCTTCTCCCCCTCATTTCCTTCCCGCCTTCATTCATCTTCTTCTTTTTCCCGCATTTCTATGGGGAACTGGAAGTGACGCTGCTGCTAGGCATTCTGGAAAGTGTAGTCCTCCACGCTTCTCCCTCCTCTCCTCCCTGCTCTCTCTTCCTCGTGGCGGTGGTGGTTTGGGGTCTTGAGGAAGAGCGGGCTGACACTTCCTTCTGGGCGCCGCCTTGGTCGTCTTGGCCTTGGTGCTCTTGGCCGGCTTGGGCTTGGCTTTCGGGCTCTTGTCTTCTCGGGGACTCTCTGTCTTGCCCCACCCCCGCAGCCAACTTCACTCACACACACACGCTTCTCCTCCTTTCTCTCCCTGCGCTCTCTCACATGCTTCTCTGCCCCCTCCTCTTTCCTGGTGGGTTCTCCCCCCTCCCTTCTCTTCCCCGTTGCTCTGTCTTGCCCCACCGCACGGGCCAACTTCACACACACACACACACACACGCTTCTCCTCCTTTCTCTCCCTGCACTCTCTCACATGCTTCTCTGCCCCCTCCTCTTTCCTGGTGGCTTCTCCCCCCCCCTTCTCTTCCCCGTTTCTCTGTCTTGCCCCACCACACGGGCCAACTTCACACACACACACACACGCTTCTCCTCCTTTCTCTCCCTGCGCTCTCTCACATGCTTCTCTGCCCCACCTCGTTCCTGGTGGCTTCTCCCCCCTCCCTTCTCTTCCCCATTGCTCTGTCTTGCCCCATCGCACGGGCCAACTTCAGCCCTTTAGGTGTTTTGGACTTCAACTCACACCATTCCTCACAGCCTCAGGCCTCTTCCTTTTCCTCTCAGCCTGGGAAAACTTGGGCCCTCGCTCCCTCAGGATCGGGGTGAGAGAGAGGCAGCGAGGAGCGAGGGGGGGCCTCCTCCTTTTTTTGCTGCTTCCAAGAATAGAATACCCCCCTCCCTCCCTCCTTCCCTCCCTCCTTCCTATTTGGAGAGTCCCATCTAGAATTCAGTGTGATTTATTCAAGTTTTGGCCTACAACTCCCAGAAATCCCAGCCAATTTACCAGCTGTTAGGATTTCTGGGAGTTGTAAACAAAACCATCTGGGATCGCATGCGCTGGCATACGAACTACTAACGAATTTCGCTAGTAATTACGTTACATTTTAGAAATTTTTGGAAATTTTTTTGGAAGTCTTTCTATTACTAATAAAAAAAATCCCCCCCATTAGATTTTCGATTTTTTCTATTTTTGGGTTCTAAACCATGCCTAGAACATAGGTTTGATATTTTAAACAATGCAGATAATTCTCCATGGAAGGGTACTTTTCACTTCTCAGTGAGGATTAAGTACAATGAGTTGAAGAAGGGTTACTAAAGTAAATGAAAAACTTAATTCTCATCTAAAATATTTAACTATTTTATTTATTTAATTTTATTTTGGCTCGGTGGGTTTGTCTGGTTATATCAGATGGTTCATCCAGAGGTGTATTTCTCTACCATAAAACATGATTAGGAGCAATTTGGATATGTAGTTAATTTTGACTAAATTGGTACTTACAATTTTTTATATAACAATCAGGAGTAACATATTGTGGGGATATAAGAATCCAACAAGAAGGCTAGTGTGGGATATAACTTAGTGCAGTCATTCTCAACCGGTGTGACGCGGCACACCAGTGTGCCATGGGGATCATCAGCAAGCCGTTGGAAAGCTAGTGTCCTCCTCTCTTCCCCCTCCTCCTCAGGGCGCCACGTGGCCAAGGGCGCATATGCACAGCCGCCAGGATCATGCACAATCCAACTGAGGGGAAGGGATTTTGTAAATGTTAAAGTGTTGCCTCGGCTCAAAAAAGGTTGAGAAACTCTGACCTAGTGTAATGTATTATACACACAAAAATTTGTACAATCCTTCATAAGGGGTGTCACAAGCTTATTTTGCTCTTTCATAACAAATCCCCTGTGAAGTGGGGTATTCATTTCATTTTGCAGACAGTTTTTGGAGACTTACAGCCCAATCCTGTGCTTCAAAAATATGTCTTGGTGAATTCAGTGTTACTTCCTACTTAATTCCATAACGAGTCTCTTATGAGATTTCCACATCTTGTTCGCTTGTAACATTGTATTCCTTGGGGTTTAATCCCAGGTAAATGTATATAAGATTGCAAATTTAATAATTTAACCAAGCCATGGGCTGATCCATAGTAAATTCAGAAATATAAATCCAAATCTTCTAGTTCAAAGCAAAATGCTGATCTACTTGTTACTATTGCCATGTCTTTGCCTGATGAAAAAATAGGAGTAGGCAATACTTCCAAATTTTGCAGAACTTTGTGTATAAGTAATGTTTAAATTAACAAGATCTAAATCTAGCAGGGCAAATACAAATACACCTCAGGGTACTTCCACACAACCATATAACCTAGAACATCAAGGCAGAAAATCCCACATGATCTGCTTTGAACTGGGTTATCTGATTCCACACTGCTATGTATTCCAGTTCAAAAATGTGGGATTATATTAAACTGTGTGAAAGGGGCCTAAGATTTTTTCAAAATAGATTTTATGTTCCTTTTTCATGGAAGCTGAGAACGAAGGCAAGTTTCCCAAGTGTCCTCTCATCTAGTCAATGACCAGTCTTAGATTTTTTAAAATTTCAGCTAAATAGCCATTCTCTTGCATGATATATCCAACACCAAAAATTGAGCCAATGTTGAAAACTATAATGACATTTGAATTAATGTAAAATGAAACTTCCATTATAGACCAACTTTTTGTATTCCTTCTTGAGTCCCTTTGGGTGAGAAAGGCAGGTAGAAATGAAGTAAATAAATAAATAAATACATAAATAATTCTTATAGGGGAAGATTATTTTTTTGCATTGCAACTCTCCAAAGCTCCCAGGCTAGCCAACCTTTCTTATAACCCTTTCATTTTGCAGTTTTCTTCTTGTGGCTGGCTGTAAACAATCATTTTGTAGTTCTATTAAATTCACCAAAACTGGAGAATTCTTGGTTATGTTTGCTGCATCAGCATTGCTTGAAAGGAAGGCTGTTGATTGTAGTTCATTGGGATCTTTTCTTAGGATGCATCACATTGAATTAATTAAGTTTGACACCACTTCAACTTCCATGTCTCAATGCTATGGAATCACAGGAATTTTAGTTTTTGTAAGGTTTTTCTTTTTGTTTGTCAATGAGTGCCAGTTTCCAGGATTCCATAGCATTAAGCAATGGCAATTAAACAGTGCTAAAGTGCACTAAATTTACAGTGTAGACGCATCCTTAGATTGGCTAGTTTGGGTCTATGATGAGGAACAGCAGGGTTCAGGTTTGGAGCGGAATAATCTGGGCTGCTTCTGACTTCCTCCCTTCCTCCATTGATGTAGCAAGCTATCTGAGTTTAGACTCTCTGTGCATATTTGCATGCCAATTCCTATATTCCATTTCTAAACATTTTAGGTGGTCCTACCATTAGGTAAGAGGAAATGGATTTGGGGAAGATGATGAAGTGGCAAAACATGAATTGGAATAAGGGACTTGGAAATCTAGGTTTGAATCCCAACTCAACTATACAACTAACTTTTTTAGCACTATCTTTTGGGTTGTTGTGAGGATAAACATGGAGTGGATTGTGTGTTGCAACTGGCACTCCCCAGAGCAACATGTCATGTATGAAATCAATGTCTTCCATGCTTTTCTATTATATTTATGAAAATAGAAATCATACAGATACTCTTTCACATTTCAATGACAGGTAAACAGGACAATTTCTGTGTGCTTGTATGTGTGTGTGTGTGTGTGTGTAAGCGTGATACGGATCTTCTGCCTCAGGCTCTGACATATCGTCTGCCTCAGGCTCTGACACAAAAACGTCTCTTCTCCTGTCTTTGTTTTAAGATAAACCAGGAAAACTTTGAAATACATGAACAACCAATCAAGAAAAACCTGTACTTTAGCAGTTCTTTGTCTTCCACTTTGAACACATTGTCTGCGTATACGCAGTTACAGGTGAATTTGGATCTCCCCCTCCCCTTTTATCATCACAACAACCTTGTGAAGTAGGATGGGATGAATTAAAGAGAGAATGAGACAGGCAAAAATTGCTGTCTGGCCTCAGGCCACCCAGGGAGTTTCATGATTCTACGGGGACTTGCTTACTCTCCCAATGTCCAATCTCAATCTCAAACCACTTCACCATGTTGGCTATTGAGGAATGGATGATTCTACTGTCCTTATGTAACTCCCTATACTGATGCCTTAGGACATCATTTCATAAGAAGGGAAATATAATTTAATGGTCAATGGAAGTATCTTAATCCTTTTGTGTAGGCCTTCTGTGAGAGATTTGAAGCAAAAAGAGTAGTAGCAACAGCAGCTGGTGCCCTCTTATCAAAGCATTTGCACAGTTTTAAAGTTTGTTTCTAATACCTAAATTAGAAAATTGTCAGTATGCTCTCAGCCAAGAAGAGGCACTGAGAGACACTAATGTCAGTTCACAAAGAATATCTCTGTAGAGAGTGAACCCACAGAGCAGAGGCATCTGAGATTTGAAAGGGAAGGCAAGCAGATGCATGGGAATGGCTTTTGAAGTCCACAATGAGCTCTAAAGGGGGAAAAAAGTGAAAAAGAGGAGGGCAAATAGATCAGAACCTTATTTTAATTTTCTGCTCCACAAAAACAGAAGGTATTTATCTAGATAAGTGGCAACAATTTCAGTCATCAAGCCACCAACACAACTCCCACATCATATAAATAGTTAAATGTTCTGTAATCCAAGGGATGTGCTCATTCAAGAGTCTCCTTTCATTATAATGAAAAGTTTAGGGCTCTTCTTCTTCTTTTACTTCTGTTTTAATTATTACAAAAAGGGCAATTTAGGAGTTTGATATATTGCGAAACTATGATTTTAAACCCTCATCTGTTTGGTGTCTTTTATACCAGTGATTTCATAGTTTCAGATTCTTTCCAGGGATTAAATGATTTTAAAGGGGATTAAATATTAATTAAGAATGTAATAGAAATATCAGTTGCAGAGATGGCCAATGTAAGCATTTGTCTGTTAAACTGAATGATCATACAACACAACCTACTCTGGCTTTTTATAATTTGGCACGATGGTTAACGCAAATGACAGATATGGTAGTGAATGTGTGTGTACAATGACAATGCATTTGTTTTCACTTCATAAATGCAGAGCAATGTCCTTGAAATTTCTAAAGGTCATTGTTAATGGGATCATTTTTAATCTCCCTCTTTCTTTTGGCACCAACTGTGTCTTTCTTAGTCTGTAAGAACACTATTCCCGGAGAGATCCTTGAAGGGCTGGGAGGAGCAAATTCCATGTGGCCAGTTCAGCTGCAATAATCTCTTTTCTCCTTCTGATCGAAGCCACACATGACAGCACTCTAGTGTCTTTCATCATTATTTGTCACCCTTTTGTGCTGTGCAACTTATATCCACAGCCATTCCAGCAATTAAAATGAAAAAGGGCCCAACATTATTCACGTTGAATAACTCAGAGGCAAATGACATCAAGTGCCAACGGCCTCATTGAGCGATTGGTACCTGATACCACTAGACCATTGTGACTGCTTCACGAAGAAAACAAATAAACTGTTACATGTAGGGTTCAGAGCCTGGAGAAGGAGGCATGATCAGATCTCTACAGTGACTTGGCAAGAGCTACTGCACTAACAATACTTTGCTGCTGGTTAATAAGAGATGGAGGGTGGAGAGGAAGGAGGACAATGGCTCCATAGCCTGGAGGCTTGTTTTGAAAAGACTGAAAAAAACTTCATAGCTCATTTATTTGTCAAAGGACCCCATGCTGCCACTGTAACCATTAACCAAAAACCTCTTGCCTGCCTCCGAGGGAATCTAAATCAATGAATACTAGAATCATGGGAGAGCACATCCCAAGGATCACTGGCTCTTTCCTGCCAAATTTTGGAGAGGAAAAAAGTGACTAATTTTTGATAGGAATAAGAAATTCAGGCACTTGTAGACTGTTTTTGTTTTGAAAGAAGGCCTCTTTAATATGAGTTTGGTATGTATTCCTGGGGTCTAAAAGGGATATGTAATGCTCAATACGAGAGGGTCTCCAAATTTTTGTTGGAATGACTGCATCCTCTTATGGCAATTAGCATTGCAGTCCAGGAAGCCCCAGTCACTTCTCAAGTTAATTGCCACAGTAGGGGGCATTTTCAGTGGAAGCATAGTTAGAGAAAGAAGAGCTTTTCTTCCTGAGTGATTCAAGCATTTGCCCCGGGGGGGGGGCAGGCTCTAACATGTTTACCTGGCCCTTTTTGAGATCCTACCATCCTTCTCTGCTGTAATGATGACAGTACTGCATGTGCTTCCTTCTGACCACCAATGCCGCTTTCCCACTGGGCAAGTCTTTGAGTGAGCAAGCAAGGAGAAGGCCGTCAGCTGCTTGACTTTCTTGACCTCATGTGATCCCTTCTGACTTGCTTCTCGGATGGTTCTGTAATGGGCCAGGAACTGACTCAGTTAAGGCTGAGACAAACAGGAATATTGTTAAGATGATAAAAAAATATCCAACAGCATCCACTTAGGTTTGAATTTGGAACCCCTTATAGGTACCAAAATGTGTGGATGCTCAAGTCCCATTATACACAATAGTGTAGTAAAATGTATTCCTTATATAAAATGTCAAAATCAAGATTGGCTTTTCGGAGTTGCTTTTTGAACCCTTTCAAGCCACCGATGGTTGAATCTGTGGATGTGGAGTGCCAACTGTATTAACCCAAATTAAGGTTTACTAATCTGATATAAAAATAACAACATAACATTTCCTTAGTTAGACACCATAGATTCCAAAATGAGAGAAGAAAGTTAGATTTAGTTTATAGCACATCTGAAATGAACAACATAATAACAAATAAGGAATGGATTACCCACCTCATGAGACAGGGCTTTTTCCTCGTCATATGCTAGTCGGGACATGGAACCGAGACAGCCTTGGTCATCTTAGTTGATGATCTATGCCAGGAGCAGACAGGGGGAGTGTGTCCCTGTTGGTTCTGCTGGATTTCTCAGCGGCCTTCGATACTGTTGACCATGGTATCCTTCTGGGAAGCCTCGTTGGAATGGGCCTGGGAGCACTGTTTTACAGTGGTTCTGGTCGTTTCTGGAGGATTACACCCAGAAGGTGTTGTTGGGAGACACCTGGTCAACTCCACAACCTTTGTCTTGTGGGGTTCCTTGGGGCTCAATATTATCCCCCATGTTGTTTAACATATACATGAAGCCGCTGGGGGAGATCATCCAGAGTTTCGGGATGCAGTGTTATCTGTACGCAGATGACGTCCAACTCTGTCACTCCTTCCCACCTTCTACTAAGGAGGCTGTTCAGGTCCTGAACTGGTGCTTGGCCGCTGTGATGATCTGGATGAGGGCAAACAAATTGAAATTGAATCCAGACAAGTCAGAGGTACTCCTGGTCAGTTGTAAGGCCGAACAGGGCATAGGGTTACAGTCTGTGTTGGATGCGGTTACACTCCCCTGAAGATGCAGGCTCACATCTTGGGTGTGATCCTGGACTCATTGTTGAGCTTGGAACCCCAGAGGAGCATTCGCACAGCTAAAACTTATGCACAAAATGCGCCCGTACCTTGGGAAGCCTGACTTGGCCACGGTAGTCCACGCTCTGGTTACACCCCGTATAGACTATTGCAACACATTCTACGTGGGGTTACCTTTGAAGACTGTCCAGAAGCTTCAAATGATCCAACAGAGGGCAGCCAGATTTTTTAACAGGAGCGGCGCTCAGGGAGCATACAACTGCTGCACCAGCTCCACTGGCTGCCAGTCTGCTACCAGGCACAATTCAAAGTGCTGGCTTTAGCCTATAAAGCCCTAAATGGTTCTGGCCCAAATTACCTGTCTGAACACATCTCCCCTTGTAAACCATCTAGGACTTTAAGATCATCTGGGGAGGCCCTGCGCTCAATCTTGCCCTCTTCCCAAATACATTTGGTGGGGACGAAAGACAGGGCCTTTTCTGTGGTGGCCCCTTGGCTATGAAATGCCCTCCCTAAGGAGATTAGACTTGCTCCCTCACTCTTAATGTTTTTGAGACAAGTTAAGACATAGTTATATGAGCAAGTGTTTACAAATGTAGAGTAACTGACATAGGAAATGAAATCATTTGACGATGGAACTTGGACGTTATTTAACTAGGAGACGCTGATGATAATGATGTTGGTTTTTATTGTTTTTATTGCTTCTATTGTGGTTTTATACTGTTTTAATTTTTAACTTGTATTTTGTTATGTGTACTGACTTGTTGTAAACCGCCTTGAATCGCCGATAAGGCTGAGAAAGGCGGTATACAAATATAGTAAATAAATAAATAAATAGTTCACCTCCCTTTTTTGGCATGGAGCCCTTCACATGACGTAAAAGGACTTCTGGCCAGGCTCTGTGCCGAAAAGGGAGGTGAACCATTGCACAGCGCTGCTGCAGCAACACGGAAGCCTTCCTGTATTGCCTTGCCTTCAATGAAGGGAAAGCTGGGTGGCAACGCTTCCCCATAGGTTAAAGAAGGAGGTAATGGGATGATGCAGAGCATGAAGTGGCAGCGGGGAGCCCATGCATTCACCCCAAAGCAGAGTGAATCCATGGGCCTTTGTGATAAGGTCATAAGCCTATCTCAACATACCGTGTTTCCCCGAAAGTAAGACAGCGTCTTACTTTCTTTCCCCCCCCAAAAGTCCCCTACGTCTTACTTTCGGGTACGTCTTATATAACCCAAGACGTACCCGCCGCCACGCCCCCGCCGCCGCCACCGCCCGCGCCGCCGCCGCCACGCCGCCGCAACTGGAGGTGTGCCGCGGCACACCTGCGGCACACCTCCGCAGCACACCTCTTCGCCAGGGCTCCAGGCAAGGGAGGGTGAAAGGAGCCAGGGGCGGGAGGAAGCAGCGACGCGTCACTGTGACGCTGCGATCGTCACCACGCCCCTGGCTCCTTTCCCCCCTCCCTTGCTTGAGGAAAGAAGGGAGAAGAGAGCCAGGGGCGTGGTGAGGATCGCAGCGTCACAGTGACGCGTCGTCCCTTCTCCCGGCCCTGGCTCTCTTCCCTCCTCCCTTCCAAGGGTGGGAGAAGAGAGCCAGGGGCGGGACGAGCGATGACGCGTCACTGTGACGCTGCGATCCTCACCACGCCCCCTGGCTCCTTTCCCTCCTTTCCTCAAGCAAGTGAGGGAAAGGAGCCAGGGGGCGGGGTTCGGAACGCAGCGTCACAGTGACGTGTCGTCCCTTCTCCCCGCCTCTGGCTCTCTTCCTCCTCCCTTCCAAGGGTGGGAGAAGAGAGCCAGGGGCGGGACGAAGCGATGACGCGTCACTGTGACGCTGCGATCCTCACCACGCCCCTGGCTCCTTTCCCCTCCTTCCTCAAGCAAGGGAGAGGGAGAGGAGCCAGGGGGCGTGGTGAGGATCGCAGCGTCACAGTGACACGTCGTCCCTTCTCCCCCCTCTGGCTCTCTTCCTCCTCCCTTCCAAGGGTGGGAGAAGAGAGCCAGGGGCGGGACAGCGATGACGCGTCACTGTGACGCTGCAATCCTCACCACGCCCCCTGGCTCCTTTCCTCTCTCCTCCTCAAGCAAGGGAGGGGAAAGGAGCCAGGGGCGTGGTGAGGATCGCAGCGTCACAGTGACGCGTCGTCCTTCTCCCCGCCTCTGGCTCTCTTCCTCCTCCCTTCCAAGGGTGGGAGAAGAGAGCCAGGGGCGGACGAAGCGATGACGCGTCACTGTGACGCTGCGATCCTCACCACGCCCCTGGCTCCTTTCCCTCTCTTTCCTCAAGCAAGGGAGAGGGAAAGGAGCCAGGGGCGTGGTGAGGATCGCAGCGTCACAGTGACACGTCGTCCCTCTCCCCCGCCTCTGGCTCTCTTCCTCCTCCCTTCCAAGGGTGGGAGAAGAGAGCCAGGGGCGGACGAGCGCGATGACGCGTCACTGTGACGCTGCAATCCTCACCACGCCCCTGGCTCCTTTCCCTCTCCTTTCCTCAAGCAAGGGAGAGGGAAAGGAGCCAGGGGCGTGGTGAGGATCGCAGCGTCACAGTGACACGTCGTCCTTCTCCCGCCCCTGGCTCTCTTCCTCCTCCCTTCCAAGGGTGGGAGAAGAGAGCCAGGGCGGGACAGGCATGACGCGTCACTGTGACGCTGCAATCCTCACCACGCCCCTGGCTCCTTTCCCTCCTTTCCTCAAGCAAGGGAGAGGGAAAGAGCCAGGGGCGTGGTGACGATCGCAGCGTCACAGTGACGCGTCGCTGCTTCCTCCGCCCCTGGCTCCTTTCCCCCTCCCTTGCCTGGAGCCCTGGCGAAGAGGTGTGCCGCGGAGGTGTGCCGCAGGTGTGCCGCGGCACACCTCCGGTTGCGGCGGCGGCGGCGGGACGAGGTACGTCTTATATACGGGGTATGGCTTATATAAGCCGACCCCCCAGACACCCCCGATACGTCTTACAATCGGGGGTGTCTTATTTTCGGGGAAACACGGTAGATATATAGGCCTTTCATATCCTTCCTCTCATCTTCCTGATAGAGGTCTTCTGCCAAACTTTTCTCTCAAAATGATTATTTCACATACTAAGCCTCACATTCTGGCTATTTCTCTCCTTCTGATCACTTTCTGGCTTATTTCTTGTCGGTCTACTTGCTTCTTCTCTCTGCCGTCTCTCTTCATATATTTTCCATGTTTACTGTATTATTCAGCTCTCTTCCCAAAGCTTCAGCCCAGCTGTCTCTTTAAGCACATTCCCCAACTTCTTCCTGATTTGCTTATAAACAAAATTTTTCTTCCACTACTGTTCTCTGCTAAGCCCTTGATTTGTTTGTATGTTTGTTTTTACAATAAATTAAATGGCTACTGAACATTAACTACAAATACAATGTGACCCCCTTATCTGTAGGGGAGTATGCAAAATAACAGTGAACCTTATAATAGTGAACCCTATTGAAATTAAGGACTTTAACTCAAAATACACAGAGACATGCTGGAGGAATTAGAAAATGCCTAGAGAGGACATATTGTGTTGCATATGGATAAATGAAATCAAGGATACTGGATAGAGGGGTGATATTGCACATTACTACAAAACAACATAAAATGTCTATTGCATTCATATAGCCCAATACACTTATATAGAGCACTGTTCCTTCAGGGTAGCTTCCTACGTTAAAAAAAGAAATAGAATAGAATCAGTATTTGTCTAGTTTCCCTTCATTCACAATTAATCTTTTGATGTATAAGAGTTTGCAGTTGAGGAAAAGTTCCCCCTCCATCAGTGCAATTCTGTTTTGAATTTCCTCAACTTTGCATAATGCCTTAACAGTTTGCAAAGGTTGGTGGACCCTTGAAGGTTGCATTTGGAATGGCCTTCTGCCTATTTTCAATTTTAGAAAAGGCCGTCTGTAGTGGAATAAGCACTTGAAGCAACGGATTCAGCATTTCAATGAAAATTGTGCCATTACACAAGTTAAATATAACTGCTCCTTTTTTAATTAAGGGCATCATAACCAAAGCCGGTTATTGCAGAAGTAGCAAAAATAGGAACACACACAACACATACTCTTTTGCCCCAGGATGTGTGAAGCATTTTATCAACAGCATAAAGACGTGACTTAAGTGATGTTTCCGTAATACTTTTCACTGGCAACAAATTTTACATCCACTTTGACCCTAAAAAGAGGCAGTTGCTCCGATGTGAGCCCCACTGAATTCTGTGGAATATATTCCCAAATAACATAAAAAATAACAATGCAAAAAAACCACCCATGGAAAAAAACACCAAACAAAACTTTCTTTCAAAAATGCAATACAACCCCAATACTAGCAGGACTGGTACGTGGGGTTTGACTTATTCCCCCCTCTAAGCATTTTCTGGGTCCTCCAAATTATTCAGTGGTAAGCTTCTGTCAGAAGTCATCATAGACTCACCCTGGAGGATCTAGCAAATTTTCCTCCATGGCAATTCTATGGTAACTTCCATTGGAAGTAATTTATTTCAATGGGGTTCACTATTACCCACACATTCCTGTTTCTGCAGTAAGTTCAGGACCACATCCCCATGGATACAGGGACCCAAACTGTATTTACCTGGAAATCTCTTCTAACTAGGGAAGGTTTCAGACTTGCAACAGTATGGACCTGGCATGGAGAATATAGGGCTGAACTACAATTGAGTACAAAGTATTTAAGAATAGGGGAGGTGGGAGAGACAACATTAGACTAACCAGGAAAAATTAGATTTTGTGGACTGTTAAAGCATGGGAGGAA
This sequence comes from Anolis apletophallus, assembly GCA_030556195.1. Lineage (NCBI taxonomy): Eukaryota > Metazoa > Chordata > Lepidosauria > Squamata > Anolidae > Anolis > Anolis apletophallus. The sequence goes on along the minus strand of JARBWK010000003.1, from coordinate 116,736,990 downwards.
GGATCAAAGAGGATGAAAATATAAGAGAAGATGAGTTACCTTCTTTTCTTATGTTTTCATCCTTTTGCCTAGGCAGAGGTAGCTGTGAAGTCTCTGCCTTCCTGTCATAGTTCAGAATTCTTATGTTTCAACAAACTGGCACTCATTTAAGTCTAAATTGTTGGGGGCTCTTCTATAAAACTTGAGGCAAGAGAAGCCATACCTGGGAAGAACTCCCTTAGTTTCACAGTTGTGCAAATTAGAGTGTGTGTTTTAATCTCTGTTACTTGATGTTTGATGTGCACTTCTTTCTCTTGAGAAACAGAGATAATACCCATAAAGTGCTGCTGTGCTTTCTTTCCTGACCAGTGGGCGACACAGCCTTGTATTCAGAAGATGTTATCCATCCAAAGATTTAGTTATGAAGCTCTTCAGCATCAGTAGAATGCTAATTCTGAAGTGGTGGGAAGCTCTGGCTGGCGGCAGTGTGCAAGGCTTCTGGGGACAGGCAGAATGCTCTTCAGTGTACTTCAAAGGGGGCTCTCAGTTACAGGGGGAGAAAAGATAGATTTTTTGAAGTTTCTTGCTGCCAGAAAGCTTGAAGAAGAGGCCCTGAAGTTGTTCTTTTATGAGCAGAGATAATGCAGGTAAGGCTTCCCCACTCAATTTGAGGCAAGGCTCTTCAAACTTCATAGCTAGTGTAGCATGTGAAGAAAATCTAGTTATTTTTAATTTGTTGGTTGTGGCCACTGTAGACGATGATGATAATTTCGGCTTTATAATATACAAACCCCTGATTTAGGGTGCCATGCTTGGCTGTTCACAATGTCCATGGATTCTGCATCCATGGGATCAACCATCCAATGTTTAGAAGCACCTCCCCCCCAAACCCCAATAAAACAAATCTTGATTTTGCTGCTTTATATAAGGGACACCATTTTATAACACCCTTACATATAATGGGAAATGAGCATCCACTGATTTTGGTATCCATGGGGGACTTTGAACCAAATGCCAGCAGATACCATGTTTGCAATGTGTATTAAAATAAATTATGCATATAATATAGTTGACTAATATATTGAGCCACATATCTATATGGGCATGGTAGGCTGGGCTGCCTTATTTAAGGGGAATAGTTAAAAAATTCTGAGACATCTGTAGTTAGTGGGAACAGTGACTCCAGAAAGGCACATCCTGGATGTGTGTAAAATTACGCATAGCATGGAAAGACTGGCTTGAGAGGTTTTTTCCTCTCATTCTCATGATACCAAACTCCTATCAATAGTGGTAGCAGGACAGGAACAAAGTAATAGTTGCATTTATTTCTGTAATGTTAAAGCTGTTGCCACATAATTTGGTGATGGAACTAAATTTACATGGGTGGAGGGGAGAAACTTTCAGGAAGGACAGTAGATGATCGTACCTATATGGATCTTCCAGATTTAGAGGTAGTATGCTTCTGAATATCTTCTGATAAGGAGCAAAATATGGAAGGATTCTTGACCCAAGAAATGGAGTTTGGTTGGGGCCAATAAGAGTGCCATATTTGGAAAACCGTGAAGCCCCTCTACTTCTCTATTAAGTGGACTCAGCGTCAATCAGAGTGAGTTTCTTATGGTCAACAAATCAAATTTCAATAGATATTGATTTTTAAGAATTCATTTTTGAAATTATGTTTGGAAAGAAACAACTTCAATTTTTTTTCTTTCCATCTACAAAAATTATTACTATTATGGCTGCATTTAAGCTCCCCTTCAAGTTTAAACTTGCCTTTTTTCTAAGGCAGCTAAATGATTACTTTTAACTTTTTAAAAGTTATTTTTGAAAATAAAACTAGACCTTCTGGCCTGTGATGAAAAGCAGACTCTTTTGCCATGTTCCCTGCCATTGTCACATCACACAGAACAGAGCAAAAGACACTGGAACAAGGCACAGAATCAGCCAATGCTTGAACCCATGTATATTCCTCCTCCACCAGTTAATGAGGCCACACTGTAATAGCAATAAAGGTAACTAAAATTTTGTAACATTTCAATTGCATCAGGAGGTCTTTACCCATCATATTCATAATATAAATTAATTATATATTTTCTATAGGAAAAAGATTGTCTTGATATGGCCAGGAAAGGTGGAAAGGAGGTGATCAAAATATTGCATTTCTTGGTTTACTTCAAAAAGGACCAAGCAAAATGTTTATGTTGGCTTTTTTTTGCTTCAGATTGATAAGAATGTATGTACCTGAAGAAAGTAGTCTTTTCCCTTTGATGTGTTCAGCAGATACATTATCACAACTACCATCAAAGAAGAAATTAACAGCATTTTATATTTATATATCTAAGTATGTTCTGTAGTTGAATGGATATGATTTGAAACCCTTTGTGAATACACATGAAGCATTTACTTCCTTAATTATATTTCTGGACTTTGAAAGTGTAGTATTTGAAAATATAAGAGAACTTTAAATTACATTATGGTAAAAAATAATGATGTCACAGGATTGCATGCAAAATAGGTAAGAACAAACAGATGGATACATACGGAAGTTAGGGGGGGGGGAATTCTGGAACAACCATGTATTTTATACCAAACTCTCTAATTTCCATCATGAAAACTTCAAAAATGTTTCCTTTAACCTAAAAAATTATTTCAAAGCTGGATTTGATCAGTAGCATTTGTGTAATGTGTTCACAATTAATTACTTTTTCTTCAAAAGCGGATGCTATATTTGAGGCAGAATGAATCCCCAAAGGAGAATACAGCCGCAGAGGCATGGATACATAAGTGTTGTGCATCTTCAACCTTGTTTTTTTAATATGGAGAGAGTTTCCAAATTCTGTAGCTTTTAAGACAGAGTTCTGCTATGTCTTAAGCATTGAGTCAATGCTGCTGTGCCCATACTCCATGTGTAATTAATGCCACTAAGTGTGTCAACTATTTATTGTAAAAACTCATGTATATAAGTCTAGAAATTTTAGTCAAAAAATCAGCCCGAAAAACCTGACTTGACATGCATCAATGTAGCTTATCTCTTATCTTCCTTCTGTGAGTAGAGTGGTGAAAAGCCATCCTTGGAGAACCGAAAAGAAGCACTAACCCTCTCTACCTTCTCTGCTGTGCTGCTGCTTCTGGCCTTTTTGAACGCCTGGGCAAGGAAATGGAAAAGGTGGCTCTTTGGTCCCTCCTTCAAAGGATTGCTAAAGGAGAAAAGGGGACCAGTGCTTCTATTAGGTGATCTCAGGTGGACTAAGTTCTTGGCTTTCGCCAGTCTACTCAAAAAGGGTATGCTTTTCATATAAGAGTTAATATTGTGGCTTGCCTTTTATCAAAAAGAAACCATCCCCTTCTCTGAGTAGAGTGGCAAAAGGCCTTTTTGAATTCTTGGGCAGGAAAATGGCAGTGATGGTGACCAGGTGCAGCTGACTCCCTAAGCCGATGTTGGCACTTTCCATTCTTCATGGAATGACTATAGATGAATCAATGGATCAAAATCCATGGGTGATTTTTGCTCCCAAACTACCCTTCACTTACTGTATACATGAGGCTGACTTATATACGAGAATATGGATAGGTTCTGTGAGAAGATGGTGAAGAAAGAATTCAACATACATTTATTTGCTTCCCATGTAATGCCACTGAAAAGGGTAGAAAGAGGGGAAGGGGAGGAGAGAAAGATTAGTGTGGACAGAATGGCCTTTGAAATATTAGCAGTCTGGTTTTTTTGGGAAGAGGATTTGGATTGCAACCAGTTCCATTCAAAGTGCCTCACTTTCTCGTACATTTGCTGTTCCTATTTTGTCTGTAGTCTTTTGGGGTTATGCTTTGTACTATTTTGAAAGTCTGTTCACATGTGGTCTAGCTGGGAGGACACTTGACCTGCATAAATAGGTGTCTAGTGTCTACCCCTCTATTCTGCCTTGGTCAGGCCACACCTGAAATACTGTGTCCAATTCTGGGCACCACAATTGAAGGGAGATGTTGACAAGCTGGAATGTGTTCAGAAGAGGGTGACTAAAATGATCAAGGGTCTGGAGAACAGGACCTATGAGGAACAGCTTAAAGAGCTGGCCATGTTTAGCCTGCAAAAGAGAAGGCTGAGAGGAGACATGGTAATCAATATGTGAGGGGAAGACATAGAGAGGAGGAAGCAAGTTTGTTATCTGCTGCCCTGGAGACTAGGACATGGAACAATGGGTTCAAACTACACTGGCAGTGGTTCTCAACTTGTGGGTTTACAGGTGTTTTGGCCTACAACTCCCAGAAATCCAAGCCAGCTTATCAACTGTGAGGATTTCTGGGAGTTGAAGGCCAAAACAACTGGGGACCTACAGATTGAGAAAAGAGATTCCACCTGAACATTGAGAAGAACTTCTCAACTGTGAGAGTTGTTCAGCACTGGAACTCTCTGCCCCAGAGTGTGGTGAAGGCTCCTTCATTGGAGGCGTTTAAACGGAGGCTGGATGGCTATCTATCAAGGGTGCTTTGAAGGTGATTTTCCTACTTCTTGGCAGGGGGTTGAATCGGATGGCCCACAAGGTCTCTTCCAACTCAATGATTTTATGATTCCTTTCACCTCATTTCAGAGTTTAGTATAACATAAATTAAAATGATGGGTGTTTTACAAAAAATTTTCATTTGTTTTTAAAGGACATTGTTACCTCTTTTGATCTCATATATATATATTCCTCTAGGGAAAAAGATTGGTAGGTGAGAAGTGATAAAGTAACGACAATATTAAAATAAATAAATAAATAAGTGATTGTATGTATCATTTCTTTTCTACTGAAGACATTTGCAGTTTTAGGCAAAACAGGTAAGAGTGCTTTGGTTTCCACATTACACAGCTATAACATTATGATTCTGCTTAAACTGCCACGATTGCTTCCTATGGAATATGGGCTATGTAGTTTGATGAAGCACTAGAGTAGTTCTTTGGTCAAGATTTGCAAAATGCCACTTCCAAAATTGCACATTTCAGGATTCCATAAGATGTAGTTTAAGTGGAATTATAGTGATATAATTTTGTAATATGGGTGAGTGGCATAGAAGGAGCAACAAAATGCTAGAAAAGTTTTTTTGACACACAAGGCAAAAAGTCTCACAAGCACCTCTCCCTGGCACTCTAATAGCAAATAAAGTAACTATTGATTTGCTGCCCTTTTGTGACACTCAAATTTGCTACCTCATGGCTTAATGATACAGCGAGTCCTTTTTCATACCAAGTTCACTGAAAGACCAATTATTCTATTAACCATTTAATTTATTAAATAAAGGAAATGTTTGTAACTATTTTTGCTTATCCTGTTGTTGTACGTTGCCATCAAGTCAACTTTAATTTATGGCAACCCTATGAATGAGAGACCTTCAAGTCACCCCACCATCAACAGCCCTACTCAGATCTTGCAGCTTCAGAGCCATGGCTTTGTTGATTGAATCTACCCATCTGTAGTTCAGTCCTCCTCTCTTCCTACTGTCGCCTACTGTACCAAACATCTTTTCTAGTGAGTCATGTCTTTAATCTTCTCTCTAATCTCTTCTTTGGATTGTCTCATCATAAGGTTTTTTGTGGGAAAAGGTTTTCACTCTGCACAGTACTAAAAAGCATTAGCTATGGTGCCACTGCCCTTGTCTCTGAGGGATTCTCCAGCAATGCCATCCTGCATCATTGTTGCCGCCCAGTAGCTGTATAGCACGTTGCATCTTTGCAAAAGTCTGTCTGATATGGGAGACCCTATTTGCTGCTGCTAGCTTAGGTTCTTGACCTATAGGAGCCCATAATCCCACTAACATCGAGAGGTAATGACTTCCTATTTCAAAAGCAAATGCAAATGCAAAAGCAAAATACACGTTTTAGGATCATCTCAGAGCATCACAGGCAATAATCAAGGATGATGTGAGTTGTGATTTAAACCATCTGGATAACCCAAAGCTGGGGAAGGCTGCATTAGGCAAAGACAAACCTTCACCATGTATCACGTTTAGCTGGATGGAGGATGCTTGGACAGTCAGTGATAATTGGTGTGAAGGGTGTTACAAATATAGAAGTATAAAATAGCAAACTGCTGAACAGATATTCATCAAAGAGGTTGAGTTCTGTCACCTGTGGCCTAAACAGGGATAAAGACTTTTTATCATATTACGCGTATTAATCGGCTAGCTCATTAATGCAAAGATGACTCTGTGACCATCTGATTAGTGTTTTGCTGTTAGCCACTGCTAGGGTAATTATCACCCTTTGTGCTTTTGGCATTTCGCTTCCCTGTAACCCAACTCATTACATTCCCCTCACCTATTTAGCAAGTGGATATCCATCTGCCAATTGAGGTAACCCTTCCTGTATCTGATCAAGCAGAAAATGTCCACAAAGCATACCAGAAAATATTGAGCTTACTTTAAAAATCAGAGATTGTTTGCTGTTTATGCTGTAATGCAATCCAGTATGCTTGGGTTCTGAAAAGTGGGTGGCTCCTTTTTTAGCTTGGAAATATTGGTGGTTTTCAAACCTGGGAACGCAACCTGAACTTTCCAAAAGCCCAGCGTTTTCCCCTTTTCTCTTGTGGTACAGTGACTCATTCAGTGTATTGGAGGCTCTTTCTTTGGAGGCTTTTAAACAGAGGCTGGATGGCCATCTGTTGTGGGTGCTTTGAATATGATTTTCCTGCTTCTTGCCAGGGGGTTGGACTGGATGTCCAAGAGGTCTCCTCCAACTCTATGATTCTATGATTCTATAATTCTCTTTGTCTGACATAACTTGGGAAGAAGATCCAGGTAAGGATGATAACAAACCAGAGTGTGGAATTTATTTCACAAGTAGTAAATATCTATAGTGAATAATGTGTTTAGAAGAAGGACTTGACAAATCAGATTTCAAAGCCAGTGTAAATGAATCTGGAATAAGGTGTGTGTGTGTGTGGGGGTTAGGGGGAGACGGGAGTGTAGAGTAACTTTTCTAGTTAGTTTCTGGTTACTTTCTGATAATTTTATTTACTGTGTAAATATTTCTAGCTATTCTAAAGTTATACATAAGGGCTTTTGCCATTGTTGTGGGGATGAGAGACAGGGTCTTCTCGGTGGTGGCCCCTCGCCTGTGGAACTCGCTCCCCAGTGAAATAAGATCAACTTCTTCCCTCCTTTCCTTTAGAAAAAAGCTAAAGACATGGCTGTGGGACCGGGCATTTGGCTGATGTGGAGCAGCAGACGGACAAACTGAGTAGGATAGGGTTGTGTTGGTGGACGGTAGATTGGCTGACAGCCTACGAATATGGAACGGGGATTATGGGGGATTTGATATGTAACTGTTTTTAATCTGCTTTCTTGTATTTTTTGATATGTTGTTGTTCTGTTCTTGTATGCAGCATTGAATTGTTGCCTTTTGTGAGCCGCCGTGAGTCCCCCTTTGGGGGTAGAGAAAACCGGGTTAGAAATGAAATAAATAAATAAAATAAATTGTCTTCAAGTCATTTCTAACCTATGGATATCCCAAGGTGACCTTATTACCAGGTTTTATTGGCAAGATTTGCCATTGCCTTTTTGTAAGGCTGAGAAAGTGCCAAGATTTGCTGAAAGTCACCCAAGCAGGGATTGAAACCTGGTCTCCAGAGTTGTAATTCGATGCTCAAACCACAACACGACACCAGGGATTTATTTATTATTTATTATTTCGTGCTTGTGAGTCGCCACTCCCGGTGTGGCTCGGGGCGACTTACAGAATGTATACACAGGATAAAACACATACTAATAACCTAAAAGCACAATAAAAGACACAGTAAAATGGAAATTGCTGATTAAGCAACCTAACACAGTTATATACAGCTGGGGGGCACTGGAATGCCAACATTCCATATATTTTTCAAAACAACAAGGTTCGATACCCATCTGCTGAGTCTGTATGGCAGTGGGTTACCATGAGTTTTCCGGGCTGTATGGCCATGTTCCAGAAGCATTCTCTCCTAGGACCCAAAATAAAATGACTTCTGGAACATGGCCATACAGCCTGGAAAACTCACAGCAACCCAGTGATTCCAGCCATGAAAGCCTTTGACAACACAATATGCGCCACCTTTTAATCTAGACATATTTATTTATTTATTTTATTTATTTATTTATTGAGGCTTCTCAACCGCCGACTCCCGGGGGCTCGCGGCGGCTCACAAGAGCCAGTGGCACAGCGCCAAAGGTTAAAACATAAAACACTTAAAAACACAATTAAAAAATGCAATAACAGTTAAAACAATAAGCAGCAGCAAATATAACAGCCGAGTGAATATACACACGGGCCTACTCACCGAAGGCCTGCCTAAACAAATAAGTTTTGCAGGCCCGTCTAAACGAAAGTAGATCCCTCAGGGCCCTGGCTTCAGCTGGGAGGGCGTTCCATAGCGTAGGGGCTATCACAGAGAACGCCCTCCGGCGAGTGGATGTTAAATGGGCCAACCTTACAGATGGTACTACTAAGAGGTTGGCCTCCTCGGACCGTAGTGATCTCGCTGGGCAATATGGGGTGAGACGGTCCCTCAGGTACGCTGGCCCCAGGCCGTGAATGGCCTTAAAGGTAAGAACCAGCACTTTGAAGGCGACCCGGTGCTCAATAGGCAGCCAGTGCAGATCCTGCAAAATTGGTGTTATACGGCAACCTGCTGGAGCCCCAGACAGGAGCCGGGCGGCAGTGTTCTGCACCAGCTTGAGCTTCCGGATCGACGACATAGGCAGGCCAACGTAAAGCGCGTTACAGTAATCTAGCCTCGAGATGACCGTGGCTTGGATCACCGTGGCTAGGTCGCTCCGGGAGAGGTAGGGGGCCAGCCTCCTTGCCTGGCGGAGGTGGAAAAAAGCAGCCTTGCTAGCCATGGAGACCTGGGCCTCCATGGTCAGCTGGGAGTCCAGATGGACACCCAGGCTCTTCACTGACGGCGCTGGGTGCAGCGCCGCACCGTCCAGGGTCGGAAGCCGGTCACCCACCCCGCCCGGGCGGCCCAGCCACAAGATCTCCGTCTTCGCCGGATTCACCCTCAACCTACTGGCTCACAGCCATCCAGTGACGGCTTCGAGGCAATGTTGGAAATTATCGGGGACGGACTCCGGCCTGCCCCCCATCCTCAGAATGAGCTGGGTGTCATCAGCGTACTGGTGACAGACCAGCCCATAACTCCGCACCAGCTGTGCAAGCGGCTGCATGTAGATGTTAAATAACAGAGGGAGAGAATGGCCCCTGAGGGACTCCACACACTAATGGGGAGCCCTTGGAGACCACCCGCCCCTCCTCACACGCTGAGACCGCTGGCGGAGGAAGGAGGTCAGCCATTTAAGAACAGTCCCCCTCACTCCAGCCATGGCCAGGCGGTGGATCAAAAGATTGTGGTCGACCGTGTCAAACGCTGCCGTGAGGTCCAATAACACGAGCAGCGCAGACCCGCCTTGGTCGAGCTATTAAAAGATTTTTCTATAAAAATATTATTTAAGCCCAAATAAGAGGCCCAGGAAAATGTCTAAAAAAGTTTATGGCATTTTAAAATTAAAACTTAAGAGTAATCTGCCCTCACAGAGAGAGAAAAAGTAAGATAGAAGTTGCTTACTCCAGCAATGAAATAAGCAACTATTTAATTTTATGTGTAATGTGTTAAATGTATAATGACTAGTTGCAACAAATTATTTTTTAGCCACTACACTGTGCAACAAGGACAGATTACTTTTAAACAATACTTTATTAATTGTTCAACTTATCCTTTTTTGCTTTGCCTAGAACAAATCTGAACATGTTAATTAATATTTTTATTAGGAAGGACTCAAATCAGTTTATTATATATGCTGAGGATTCCAAAATTGTGCTCTGCTTCATGCATGTTCTTCAGTGTACTGACTTTTTGATTATTTAAACAAAAGTATAAACAAAACCAAAAACCAATAACTTTGCAAGTTTTAAGTGAAAGCAATGGACTTAGAACTTCAGAGAAGCTTTGCAGAGCTATAAACGTGGTGTTCAGTGGCAGCTGGTGAGTTCCATGTCAGTTCTGAACTTCATAGAAGGTATTCGAGGTCCAAGATGCTGAACTTTAGTCTCCAAAGATGTTCAACATCTAGGATAGTTTTATAAGCTTAGACAAAGACTCAAAATGGATTCGCTGTTCCACAGACATGGGAAACTCCAACTGCCTCTGCTGGATGATGTGATGATGGCAGCTGGCTGGTTTTTTCTCTCTGGTGAAGGGCAGAGCAATGTGTCCCATACAACCTACTTTGCCGCCTATAAGTTCCATCGCTATCCTTTGATATGGTAGAGCAGGGGTGCTCGGAATGGTGATCGGGATCACCAGGGAGATCTTTGGGCCTCATCCTGGTGATCTTCAGGCCCCTGACCAGGTTTTTTGCAGTTTGTCCTCTTCACGCGCCCCTGCATGCTGCAAAGAAGTCCTCCGTCGTTGCTCCTCCCTGCTCGTGCGCCGCCTCCAAAAGCTGCAGAGTCTAAGAGGCAGGTCTCTTCCGTATCTACGATTCTACTATTCCAGTTGCCAACCTCTGTGGACAAACATTCTGGAGTTTTTCTGTTTGGTTGTTGGTTTTTTCACCTCAGGTACTAAAAGTCTTGGACAGATCCTGCAGTTCTTGAAAACATGAGAGAGATAAGAAGATAGACGACAAAGATCAGTACGTTGCTATTCTAGTAGCCATGCTCAGAGTGCCAGTTTTGAACATGTTGTATGGGTAAGCAAGCAATGTGGCAGCATCACAGCTTACTCATATACTATACAGGCAATGCCTCTTATGACAGTTTGAATACTGATAGAACTATAATTTATTTTGAAATGCGTATTTAACTATGTGGTTTTCTTTTGGATATATTATTTCTTATGGAGACCATAAATATATATCTGATACTGTGCAAAGAATACATAATGAAGAGGACATTCCCTAGCCTAGTATCCTGTAGTCCAACAAGACTTTATGTAAGATAATTCCTACATAATCATGTGCTACACCTTTGATGTTAACATATCTTTGGGCTCTTCCACTGAAAATAAATGTAGTCAGTAAGGTTGCTGTTATGTGTTTTCAAGCCATTTCAGACTTTTGGCGACACTAATCAGGTTTTTTTTATAGCAAAGGGAGGATGGCCATCTGCTGGGAGTGCTTTTATTGTATTTATAGCATTTATAAAGTAAAACCATCTGTCTACTTTTAAAAGGTAAAAATTATCCCATGTCCTACATGGGATAATTGGAAGGGAACCAAAACAAGAGCAAAAAATAAGAGCAAACATTGGGAACGAACTGTTTTTAATTCACTAGTGAGCTATATTCAGAGCCTTAAAAAGACATGTGTGACTCGTTCACACTGACCCTGGCAGACTATGATATTAATAGGTTATTGACTTGCTAGGCCTTAAACAGCCAGAGGGAACATCACTAGCAGTAGCTGCAATGCACTGGAGATTTGTATCATTGATTGGTCTGTTTAACCCATCATCTTCAGGCATTTAAACAATGATATACGCTTGACAAACCTAATATTTCATTTTCTATCTGGGGACCACAAAAACTGAAATTTAAGGCTTGGGGAGGGAGGGGAGACAGTGGAATAGATACGTACTAGAAACTATGACAAATTGAAGGAGAAATTCCAGATAGCTAATAGGTGAAATTTTGTTCTGTGTCATTGTCAATAAATTATTATTATATTATTATCTGACTTTAAGTTGACTCTGGCTTACAATGACCCCATCATTTGGTGAGATTTATTTAATGAAGGCTTGCCATTGACTTCCCCTTACACTAAGAGAGTGCGACTTGCTTGAGGTCAGCCAATGGGTTTCCAAGGCTGAGTGTGAATCTGAACCCTGGCATCCAAGAGTCCTAGCCTAAAACTCAAATTACTACATTACACTGACTCCAGTCAATAAATATAGACAATTAATCCAACTGTGAAAAAATTATGGTAGATGGATTTATATGTACAAATGTATCTAAACTCTGAAAACCTAACTGGTCAAATTGTTATGAACTAAATGTTGGCTTGTAGATATAGAATCATAGAATCATAAGGTTGAAAGAGACCACATGGGCCATCTAATCCAAAGCCCTGCCGTGCAAGAAAAAGTACAATCAAAGCACCCTTGGCAGATGGCTATCCAGCCACTGTTTAAAAATTTCCAAGGAAGGAGCTTCCACGACTCTATGAAGCAGAGCTCTCATGGTCAGGAAGTCCCTCCTAATGTTCAGGTGGAATCTCCTTTTCTGTAATTTGGACCCATTACTCTGAGTTTTAAAAAGGCAAAAAAGACCGTTTGTAAGAACCTTCACGTAATACATCAAATGAAAAGCATGTAATACATGGGGTGTATAAACTAAACAGGGCTTAAATTGAGATGTTGCATGGCTTGCCAGGACCAAGCTCTGGAATAACAAACACAACTAATTAAAAGTATGGTAATGTTTTCCTTGAGGAAACATTGAACCAGGTGGTTCTACACCTGTGTTTTGTTACAGAACGGTACTACCTCCTTATCCATGGATTAGATACCCACTGTTTCACTTATCCATGCTTCAAAAAGCATTCTCTTTGCGGCCTCTCTATGCCCTCCAATGGTATTCTGTTGCATGCTTCTGGCCCAAATAAAGTCAAATCCCTACACCATGTCAGGTATCCACAGGTGATCTTGGAAGATATACCCCACATATAGAGAGACTGTACTGTGCATCTTAAGCTATTTGATGTGGTGTACTGATAGGTCCCACTCCACATGTACCAGAGACTGATACCATATGTGTGTTTATTTCTTACTTGTGAACTTGCTGCAAACTTGTAGTCAATTCTTTGTGGACTAGCACTGACCCACAAACCATCACTTTGAGTAGTATTTAAATTCAAGAACATTTTTCTTTCTCATCTGCTGTTTATGTGGTATTTAAATAGTGAATGAATAATCTCTTGGATTCTTGTTCTTCAGTGCTACTCTAGTTGTTTCACTAGTTTCTATTCCATTGAACTGTCATCACTGTGAGGGCATCTCAGGTATTAACTCAGATGCACAATGCAAGACTGCCAGAAGCAGCAGCAGCAGCAAAACAAATATATCACAGACATTAAATGATTTTCTTTTGGGTCCCATCTATACTGACCATTTGCAGGCACATGGGTAATAATTTGGCTTAACTTTGGGAAAACTGATTAATACGATTGCACCCTGGGTTTATAAAAAATGTAAAGGGATTTGAGTTTTGCATTGTTTTTTGGCAGTGCAGACACCTGCAGCCTGTTCTTATGTGTCCCCTCCCATGTGACACTTCTAGCTACAGTGGTGACAGGGAAACCTACCTGCCGCGTGCCCACAACTCTTCCTGGTTTTGTGCCATGTGACAGAAGGAAGAAAGACTTACATACATGAGGTAGGCACTAGACATGTGCATTCTGGGGAAACCTTATCCCATTTCATGCCCTGGCTTTAATTGGGGGCCCCAATCCATTTTTTGTAAACCTCTCAAAATTGGGGGGAGGGGGTTGTTTTTCAGTTCTTTCATTTCGGGGTCTGAAAATTGGACCATTATGGGGGGGGGGCTTCCCACCTACTGTCTACTTTTCCCAGCATGTGTTCTTACCTGGCACCTGCTGTTTTTGCTCTTAGAGTAAGAAGTTCTTGGCTGTAGGTACTGGCAGGCATGTGTGCTTTCCAGGCTTGCCTGCACACCATGCCACACACTCTCTTTGGAAAGAGTGTGTGTGTGGTGGGGCATGCAGGCAGGCCCAGCAAGTGCATGCGTCTCCCAGTGCCTGCAGCCAAGTGTTTGTTACACTAGAGTAAGAGATGCTCAGCTGCAGGCATGCTCTGGACTTGCTTGCATGCATGCCCCCGCCACACACACCCTGCTACACTCTCCTAGAGTGCATGTGTAGCAGGATGTGCAGGCAAGCCTGGAGCATGCCATGCCTGTAGCTGAGCTCTGGGCCTGCCCGCATGTCCCGCCACACACACACTCTTCCCAAGGCAAGGAGGCAAGTTCGGATGCACACGAAAGCAGGCTTCCATGTTGAGCAGATTTTTGTGTGAGGAGGGGGCTTCCTGTTTCGTGCCTTTGAAAAAATGGAAGACATGAAAGAAACAGTAGAAATTGTCTGAAATTTCATGCACATGCCTAGTAGGTACCTTGCCACTGCTGTAGCTGGCAGCAATGGGGAGTGAGAGGGGGTGCCATTTGGGTCACTGCTCAGCAGCACCAACGAGCTTTGTTCTCCCAACAGTTCAAAAACAGCTGACTTAGGACTTTATTGCATGAACCTGCTATTCCACCATAGTCATGGTGTCACTGAAAGCAGATATATACCAGGTTATTTCATACCGAGTTGAGACCTTAGCTATCACACCTCTCTTCAGTTGTGCAATTGCACTGATTTTCCAAGTCATAGTCCCTCAATTATTCATCCACATACTTTCATAATCCTGTTTGCCTGTACTACTGCTGTTTTTTAATTTCTTAATTTTTAAAACAATTGCATAATTTTAGCTTTACAAAAATAACAATAACAAAAAGAGGCAATTACAACTTTGAAATATAAAAGAAAAGAAAATATATGTCTTGGGAATAGCGATAGATAGGTGGAAAAGCAAATTCCACCCCTTAGCTTCACTTTACTGATGGTATGCCTGCATAGAAGCAGAAGGAACCCATTGCATCAAGGGAACATTGTGGGATTAGGAGAGATTGAGGGATTTTGCTTATTAATAGCTAGGGATGGAAGAATCACATGAGAGAAATGGATGTTATGCGATAGGGTAGGGTCCAGCTGCAATGCTGGTTTGCTTGCCTTGCTGATTTGCCTTATAGTTCCACTCTGTCCTGTGAGAAATTTCTAGTGAAATGCATGTGTTGATGTTCTTCTAAATTTATACTTGAATTTGATTGAAGCACCATTCAGTTTCAAAAGATTTCAGGAGTTATCTAACTAATAGTGAAGGATAGTCCAGTGTGACAGATCATTGAACCAGTTTGTGAAAGTAGTATTGCTCTTCTGTGGATTTTGGATTGTGCTATATTTTCATGCATGGCCAATATGTCTCCCCCAGGGGTTTAAAGAGACTGGATTTGGTGTTACAGGGCAATCCTAAACAAGAGGGAACTATGGACTGGGATTTCATGCTTAGAGGTTTCTGCTTCCAGCAAAGATAAAACTTTGTCTGCAAGAGATCCCTCAATTGAACAACAGAAACAACATCAAAGAAAAAAAATGTAGGCCTGTGATTGCAACACCACCACTTTTCTTATTTTTAACTAATTTTTGTCTAATGAAGACGCCACTAGAGCTTTGAAAGCTTGTATCATGTGTTTTGTGCATGTTGGTTGACCAATAAAGATATGTCTCCTTTGTGAACTACCAGTGGAAGTTAACTTATAAATTAAATGAGTTTTTACAGACTTCTAGATTGAGTTGGGGAATCTCTGTCCTTCCTTTTCATTGTGTTTCTGTACTATAGAGACCCTAAGGCAACTCTACCATGGGAAATGATTGACAATATTTGTTTGGGGAGGGGATTGCTTTTGCCTTCCTCTGAGCTCGAGAGTGTGACTTGCCTGAAATCATGCAGTGATCTTTCAATGACCCATGGAGATCCATACCCAGAGTTGTAGTCCAGTAGGACACCATGCTTGCTCGCTCTTCCTTATTCTGGGACTGAAAACAAAAACATCTGGAGGGCCAAATATTTCATTATCCTTGTTCTAAATCATGTTTCATGGAAAACAGCATATCAATACAGGAGGGAGATGTCCATTTTCATATCCTAATAAATATGCCATTTTAGTTATCAAAAAGACCACTCACCCAGTATTTTAAGAGCAATAGTTTATTACAGACAACAGGAGTAGTTTCTCTGGGTCTGCAATCCTATGCACAGGCTGCGTATTTTTTGTTACCTGGGAGTAAGCATCAATGATGTAAATGGAAGTGACTTGCAAGTAAATGTGCTTCAGAATATGCTGTATGCATTGTAGATGACAGCTGCCTGGGTTAAATTCTATGCACGAGAAGTTGTCAGGGATGAATTCAAGTCCTCAGGGATGAATTTAGCTTCCCGACACAACCTCAAGCTTTGTCCATGTTCCTTCTATTGCTTTCTCTAACATGTTTGTGCAGCCATAAAATATAACCTGGCATGCTGTAGTACTTGCGTAGGTCTTTCTTCTTCATGTATTCATAATGTAAAGACATTTGTCTAATGCATATTACATTAACATATGTATGTGCACATTTGTCAGATACTGTACTCCTGAAAATGCTGCACTGTCAGGTTCACGTTGGCTGATCTTCTAAGAACCAAATAACAAAATGAATTTTTCAAATGGAAAGCACTGAACTTCAATACAGCATGCAGCCTTATGACCTATATTTGTATTGTTGTTTAGGTAAGCGGTAAGATCTAATGGCCTCCTGATTTGTGACTGTGATCTTCAAATTACCTCTTTTTCTGAAATGACTCACTCTACATTTCCTTAGGATCTACTTACCATTGACTTCATCTGTTTTGACACCTGGCTGTGATTATACATAGCTCCATCTGCAGTTTTCTACCCCTTCCTTCTACCCATTTACCCTGAGACATATGTAAGGATAGCAGCAAGTTTCTGCATTGACACCCCGAGCTGGATGATAAATTTCTACAATACCCTGGGTCCTCAGCACATGCTGAGGTTCCGGGAAGTCCACCCCCTACTTGTGTGAAAACCCAAATTTGTGGGGAAATATATATATATATATATATATATATATATATATATATATATATATACACTAGCTTGGGGACCCGGAAGTGAGTGAAGGTACTTCACGTCCCATCATCCGTGGTCCGTCTCACACAAAATAGCACCAGGATGTAGAGTGGGTCATGAGGGCTCTGTGTGCCAGGTTTGGTGTTGATCAGTCATTGGATTAGGTTTGTAGCAGGCTTGGAAAGTGAGGGAAGGTACTGCAAGTCCCATCATCCATGTTCTGCCCTCCTCCAAACTTCAGTAGGATGTAGAGTGGGTCACTGGGGCTCTGTGTGCTAAGTGTGGTCTTTATTGGTGTTTGTTGGGGGCCGTAGTTGTCTGCGGGAACAGAGGGGTGTGAAAGTACTACAAATCCCATCATCCATTGTCAGTCCTCCCCCGAACCTCACCAGGACGTGAAGGCAGTCATGGAGGTTATGTGTGCCAAGTGTGTTCTCGATCAGTAATTGGATGAGGGTCGCAGCGGACTTGGGAAGTGAGTAGAGGTACTTCAAGTCCCATCATCCATGGTCCACCCTCCTCCGATCTTCACCAGGATGTAGAGTGGGTCATGAGGGCTCTGTGTGGCAGGTTTCGTGTTGATCAGTCATAGGATTAGGTTTGTAGCAGTCTTGGAAAGTGAGGGAATGTACTGCAAGTCCCATCATCCATGTTCTGCCCCCCTCCAAACTTCAGTAGTATGTAGAGTGGGTCACTGGGGCTCTGTGTGCCAAGTGTGGTCTTTATCAGTGTTTGTTGGGCGCCACAGTGGTCTGTGGGAACAGAGGGGTGTGAAAGTACTACAAATCCCATCATCCATTGTCAGTCCTCCCCCAAACCTCACCAGGACGTGAAGGCAGTCATAGGGGTTATGTATGCCAAGTTTGGTCTCGATCAGTGATTGGATGAGGGTTGCAGAGAACTTGGGAAGTGAGTAGAGGTACTTCAAGTCCCATCATCCATGGTCCACCCTCCTCCAAACTGCACCAGGACGTAGAGTGGGTCATGGGGGCTGTGTGTGCTAAGTGTGGTCTGTATTGGTCCTTTTTGGTGGCCTCAGTGGTCTGTGGGAACCAAAGTGTTTGAAAGTACTACAAATCCCATAATCCGTGGGTCATGTCCCCCAAACCACACCAGGATGTAAAGGGGGTTAGGGGGTTATGTGTACCAAGTTTGGTGCAGGTCCATTACCCGTGCTGGTCGCTGTGGCCTGTGAAAGTGGCTGCCACATATCCGCCCTTCCGCCCTCCCGCCCTCCCGCCCTCTGCACACATACAAACATTCCGCTTTATAAAGGTATACAGATACAGATATACAGATGGTGAAAACCATGTTTCCTTTTTTTGGATTTTCTTTTAATATTTTTAAGCCAAGAGTTTGGTCAAATCTATGAATGCAGAATCTGTGTATATAGAGGGCTGACTGTACATGGTCTTTTATACGGTGGGCAGGTACTTCCTCAATCCAGCAACTAAGCCTGAAGATAGCTACTTTTTAATGATAGCTGTTTGGGAGAGGAAAGGGGAGTAGTTGTTGCACATTCTATATACCAAACCTATAAGTGGTGCTATGACAGAATTTGTGAAAGGTCTACATATGTGTAGATTAGCTATGTCCATTTACAGTTGAGCTAGGGCTCTAATCTTTATATAGACAGAATACTATTATAGAGAGGCTGAACTGCTTATACATTTATTTATTTTAAAACCTCTGTACCACCTTGGTTTATGAGATGGTTTACAATGTAATTAAAAGCACAATTAAACACTATTAAAAGCATCGTTGAAAAAAGCAGATTAAATAAAGGCAGCTGGGGCCAATAAATAAATAAACAGCTCCAATACTTTCCAATTAATTTCGATTCAGAATTTGAAATATGTAGCAAATGTCAGAATGTTTGAGTAGCACTATTGCTCATTGGTCTTTCTTCAGGGAAGTATTAATATGACAATCTTGTACTTACATGTAACTGGACATATAAAAGAAAGTGCTGAAAAAACTCTGGCATACATTATCGTAGCAAGACTTCTGCTATGTTTGACTCATAGACTTAAAGTTCTACACTTCCAATTAAGCATTAAGAAGGAATTTCCTGAGATATGAGAAGTATGTTTAGGACTCTCTAAATCACAAATTAGAATATGAGCAGGTTTCAATGTGGTTATTCTGTAGACATGTCTTCTGTCTGTGAAGATAGTGGTCCCTCTCCCAGACTTGTTCCAAAAGGAAGGCAGCCAAATTCAATTACCCAAGTGCTGTAATTTCAGCATGATACTAAATTTAGGCCATTATAAAACATTTAAAAATAAAATTCAGGGTTTTATCATTCTCTTTCTTGTGGCATTCAATAAAGGATTGATAAAACTCTGAATTTTATTTATTTTAAAATGTTTTAAAATGGCCTAAATTTAGTATCATGCTGAAATTACAGTCTGTGAGTTTGACTTTTGTAGTTTTGACTATCATAAAATGTTCTCTTTAGGTAGGAATCTCTAGGTTCTCCAGAGTGAATCCAGGGTCAACTTTCTCCAGTCAATGCTGCAACCTAGAAATTTCTAGACAAAATGCTTCTCTAGAAATCTCTTGATCATCCAGTTCAATTCTATGGTCAATTTCCAGTGAAAGTAGAAATTTTTAGAGAGGTAAAAAATTAGATTTTTTCAATTCACAGTTTTTCACTTTCACAGGAGTCCTGTGACTCTAACCCCAGCATATGTAGAGGGTCGAATGTATATTACTAGTATTTTAAAATATGTGTGTGTGACTGGAGCAATGGAGAGCTACTATGTTGCAGAACAAAATACCTGAGCACTTTTCTCCCTAGAGCTACTGACAAGTCATATGCCCTTGTATCAGTGCTTTAGGAATAATGGAGATACAGTAAAAATGTAGAAGCATCCTTTAGTGAGAAATAACAGTAATGTGATCATAAACAGATCACCTGCAACCCCCCCCCCACACACACATATGATCTGACCAGGGCCATAGCCAGGATTTTGATGGGGGGGGAGGGCTGAGTTTGGTTCGGGGGGGGGGGCTGAGACTGGGTGGAAGAGGGTCTACCCTAGCAAACCTTTTGTATTGTTATCCCAAGAACCCCATGACTGTGGGATATAATGAGCATGGTGATCAGATCATGATATGAATAAACATAACAGTTTAAATAATGTACCAGTAAGGCCTTCCCGCGGACCACCCTGAGAATTTCGGGGGGGGGGGGGCTGAAGCCCCCTAAGCCCCCTCCTGGCTACTAGGGGTGTTTGATCCATAAAAAAATTGGTTCTAAACTACAAATGGGGGGATTTGTTTTTGATTCTTAATAGAAATACTTACGAAAAATTTCCCCAAAAAATTTCTTAATTGATTCTTAATTAATAACGAAATTCTTAATTAGTTCTAAATTGGGGAAAGCAGGGAAACAGGACTGACACTGTTAAAAGCACAGGCAAATCAAGGGGAAAATATATCTCTTCACCTCTGGAGTGAAATTGACTGGAGCTGTTATCTGAGTCCACACTACCATTATTTAAACTAAATATTGCAAAATTATGGTTTTTTTCTTGAAGTGACACACCACCCAAATTATGCTTGGTTTTTTGGTGAATTTTGACAAACCATGCTCAAAAGGTTGCCCATCACTGATCTAGTCCAAGAACCTTCTCCCTCTCTCCTCCCTATGATTTGCTCTCACATATTTATTCATGGCTATCATGTCTCCTCTCATCCTTCTCTTCTTCAGGCTAAACATGCCCAGCTCTTTAAGTCACACCCCATAGGGCTTGTTCTCCAGACCCCTGATCATTTCAGTCACCCTTCTTTCAACCCACCCTCCTACACAGACATGCTTCCCTGTGATGTGCTCTCTCTCTCTCTCTCTCTCTCTCTCTCTCTCTAAATGTAAATGTAATGTTCATTTGTGGGATTAGCATAACTCAAAAACCACTGGTCAAATTGCTGCCAAATTTGGCCACAAGACACCGACTAACCCAAGGAGGGACCATCAGTCAAAAATTGATTTTGACATTTGAGAGTTGCAGTTTCTGGGATTTATAGTTCAGGAAAAGGAAGGAAGGACAGAAAGGAAAGAAAGGAGGGTGGGAAAGAAGGACAGGAAGAAATTTGAGAGGGAGAAAAAGAAAAAAGGAAGGAAAAAAAGGAAGAATGAAATAGAAATGAAAAGAAAGTTGGGAGGATGGGAAAGAAAAGAAGACAGGGAAGGAAGGAAAAAGGAAGGAAGGGGGGAGGGGGATGAAGGGAAGGATGGAAGGAAGTAAGAGAGAGAGAGAGAGAGAAAGGGAAAAAAGGAAGGCAAGATAAAGAAAGAAGAAAGAAAGGATTGCCTCACCCTCCCTCCTCCTCTCTCGCAGCCTCCTGACAGGCACCACCGGTCGGGGCCCGGGAAGCTGTGTATGGCAAGGGCAGGATGTTCGCGGGCTGGGACGTCCAGAGGGGAAACATTGAGCAGGCGCCGCCATTCATGTTCCGGGGCCCGGAGGCTCTTGCCCTGGCAATAAAGGACTTTCTCCGCGGGTCTCAGAGAGAGAGGGGGGGGGAGGGAGGGAGGAAGGAAGGAAGAAGAAAGAGAGGGGGGGGGAAAGAAGGATGGAAGGAAGGAGAGATAGAGGGAAAGAGGGAGGGAGGGAGGGAGGAAAGAAGGAAGGAAGGAAGGAAGGAAAGAGGAAAGTGGAAGGAAAGGGAGAGAGGAGAAAGAGAGGGGGGAAGGGGGGGGGAGAAGAAAACCAAAAGACCTTAACTTCCAATTAAGCAACAGTTATTAAACATATGCTTCAGGACATCCTTTTGAAACAGCTCACATCCTCCCCCAGTCTATGCATTCATTTGCCTATGTCATGTGCTGGAACATGGCTTCAGTGATGGATGTACCTATTAGGCTTGTTTGATCAAGGAAAAAAAGGGTTCAAAACTCCTTTTCGGATGTAGGGGGCACTGGTGATTCGATTCAAAAATGATTTCCGAAATACTCTGAAAAAAAGTCAGAATTTTCTGAAATTTCCAAATTGCTTTGTTAATGGCAGGCATGATTGCACAATGTGCAAAAACCTACAAAGGGGACAGGCAAAACCTGGGGGGTTCCCTTTCCCTCAGTTTTAGACCGCTACTGACAAAACTTGCCACAGTGGTAGAAAATATTCTCCTCTGTCAGCATACTAACTTTCAACGTGTATAGAAGATCCCTGGGGTCTTGACAATTTTAAAAGTAATTTCAGTAATTTAATAAGGAATATTACAACAAGAAGAAATGTGCTATCTCCAGGATTCTCTTGGAAAATTTAAATCTATCTCTGTTTTGCTTATTTGTCTAGAGCACACCCCTCTGAATATGAGAAAATGGAATTTATCTCATAACATTAAATTAATTTACTACATTTGCATGTTTCCAAGATAAGCGGAGGCCAGGTCACTGTTCAACATTGCCCCTTCCTCTCAGATCAGGAGGGAGAAATCCTCAGAGAACTGATTCCTTGACCACCCTGTGGACAGTAGTGTCCCACCCTGGCCCTCCAAGTTGGCCAGTGTTTCCAAAAGTACAACATGTAACCCTAGACAGACAAAGGGGCTTCCAAACTTTTTGTGTGTTTTCCCAATGAAATTGTTAGCAGATTCAAGGAGATTTTTAGATTCCAAAAGGACAATGTGTAACCCCAGACAGAGAAAGGAGGGCTGTGCAAACTTTTATGGGTTTGTTCCCCAAGGAAAAAATTAGATTAGGAGATTTCTAGTTTCCAAAAGGACAATGTGTAATTGCTTCAAAAAGGATCTTGATCTTGATCCAAATTTAATCCGAATTCCGAAGATTCCGACTGGACCTAACCATGCCTAGTACCTATATATAGTTCCACGTGAAGGCTGAGCAGCCACTGCAGATATGCTTCCTCTGAAAATTTATACAGTGCTTTATCAGTTGAAAAGAAATCACTCATCAGAGCAGAAAGTCATGGTATCATCTGTAGAGAGTTAAGGGCACATTTAGCTCAATGCATGATGAGTTGTAATATCAGCTATTTTCCTTCTTCTACATATTATGCAGATTGTCTCCTCCATGTGTCATTTCTACATGTGGGGGAAAAGTGGGGGAAAGGAAGAGAGGCACAGTCATTACAGCTAAGGCTAAATCCAGCCATTTCCCTGATAATGGGAGTAGTCTGTGGCTCCTTTTGTTATTCTGAGTTGTTGACTTCCTTTAGATTCCCGATGCAGGAAACTGTCATCTGGAGTACTCTCTCCACCCTTCTCATAAGTGTTTGCTAGTAGTCCCTCTCACTATCTTTTTCCTCCTCCCTATTTAGCTTTCTGTAACTCTGTCCCTCACTATGTTAATCTCCATTTAGAGCAATTAATCTTGGAGAAAAGCCCTATAGTAATCAGCTGGTATTTCTCATGCGAGGAAGTGCTCATCACAATGGGTAAGAAAACAAGCTGTTTTCCTGAACACATTCAGCTCTGGTTCATCCCAAGTCATGAGCTTATCAGGAATGGGGCTTGTCATATTCTGACCGTGCCATGTCACAAAGAGCCCCCAATGTTTTTGTAAAACCCCAATCTTCCTGTTAAGTGTTACATTTTGAGGTACACCAGGTAATGGTTTCCCCATTTTAAAATGCTGGCTTCGCCATGTGCCAAAGTGAGAGGGTTGTCTCAGACGACAGAAAATGTTGCAGGAGAGGAAAGTTGTATGTCATGCAAGCTGCCTGACCAGTCCTAGTTGAATCTTTTGCCTTCAGTAGAGGATGATGTCCCACCAACAGCACTACAGGAAGATTTGTACAAAGAATGAGATAGGATCACAGTCCTCCCACCCTTTGCTCCAGTTGAGAAAAAGTTCCTTTGACCAACTTTTGATAGGAAAACAATGCAAGTTTAGGAATAGGGTTAATTCAAAAATACTGATCTGAATGTATTTATAGGATGATGGCTAGGGGACATTTTATTTAAAGTCAGCCTATTGTTACCAACTATGTGAAGCCTGTTAGATTTGACCATTGTTTTTCTTTTGCTCTTCAGCAGATGCAGAATGGTAAAATGAATTGTACTTGAGTGAAATAAGAAGTGCTTAACCTAAGATGACAACTGAACATGAGTCCCATTTGCCTCCTGCTACATCTCCTAGCCAACTTCTTCCTATATGCTTGCCACCCAGTTGTAGTTGGACCAACCCAGAACCAATCAATTCTCCAGATTATATTTTGTTTGGATTAGTCTGTCATTGATTTGATTTCAGTTTATGCAGGATCCTTCTTTGTGAGGTTATATATTTTTCATGTCAGGAGCAACTTGAGAAACTGCAAGTCACTTCTGGTGTGAGAGAATTGGCTGTTGCAAGGACATTGCCTAGGGGACAGCTAAATGTTTGATGTTTTACCATCCTTGTGTGAGGCTTCTCTCATTCCCCCGCATAGGAGCTGGAGCTGACACAGAGAGTCAACCCACTATCCCCGGATTCGTCCTGCCGGTATAAGGTTTTTAACCATTGTGCCGCTGGGGATTTAAGTGAGATTACAGAAGGTACGTCAGTAGGCTTCTGGTGCATTACAATTTATTGTCATTTTTTTCTTAGCAAATTTATCTAGTTATGTACAGATCCCAGCTTTTAAAGTCACTCCTCATAGACTTGTTCTCCAGACCCTTGATTATTTTAGTTGCCTTCCTCTGGACACATTCCAGCTTGTCAACATCTCCCTTAAATTGCGGTGTAGAGTTGGATACAGTTTTCCAGGTGTGATCTGACCAAGGCAGAACAGAGGGGTAGCATATCGTGCAATTTTAAAAAAATTGGAAGAGACAAAAGTACAGAAATAACAAATCTTTACACACAACCCTTCTTCATGCCAATCTGAGAGAGTCCTCTATTAATATTGATAACTTCCAGTAACGAAGGAAGGGAGCAGGGAGATAACAACAATAACACCCTAGAGCTGTGGGGATAAATATTTTTCTCCCTAAGGACTGGTACCATGCCTGTGACCTTTGGTAATGTTTTCTTTCTTTCTTTTTCTTTCAGTAATACTAAACTAGAGACATTGAGGCTTTTTCAAAATGCTTGGAAATGTGGAAAGCAGCAAAGAAAAGAGAGGGAGAGGGAGAGAGGGAGAGAGAGAGGGAGAGAAAACACTCTGCAGATGAACTGAGTCACTCAAGAAAGCCCCAACCCTGAGT